>ML800935.1:129203-140214 GCA_009831015.1 Picea engelmannii | reverse complement strand
CCCATCAAACAAACTTGGGTCCATTACCCAAACCTGGGGTCTCCAACTTCTCATGGCCATAACTTTCTAACCGTGAGGAATTATGTGACGTTCCACATACCACCGGAAATGAAATGACAAGAACTATCCATATAGGATATTTTAACTAACAAAATCACTTTCCTTAATCTCATTATTCCACAATTAAGCATGGGTTCTCTTACTCCACAAAGCATCTTCCCGTGAGGGCTTTCACCATAAGGGGACCACTTTGGAGTTCATCCATATTTAATTCTTATCAACCATGAAAAAACAATAATGAGTCATATTTACATCAAACAATATTGGGTCCATTACCTAAGCCTTTGTTCTATGGGGATTTCTTCAAGGGTTGACATCAATGACAACCAACCTTAATCAACAATCTCCCCCTTTGGCATTGATGGGAACACTGTGATGCAATACTTAAATCATATCACTCATGCTCCCCCTAGAAGCATACCTATGTCATTTGCATCTGATAAATCTCTCCCCCTTTTTCATCAATGGCAAAGTTATCTTTCCATCTGAGGCTACTCCCCCTAACATACTATCTTCTTATGGTGCTTCCTCGTGTACATCTAAGACATATAAGATAAGCATTCAAAAAGAATTGATTTTTGGAGTAGAAATAACTCCAAGTCTTTGGTGAAGATATTCAAAGGCTTCCCATAGAAGTGGTTTTGTAAAGATGTCTGCCATTTGTTCTTTTGTGCCCACATACTCAACTCTGATGTTCTTTTCTGCAACCTGTTCTCGTAGAAAGTGATACATGATTGGAATGTTCTTTGTCTTGGAGTGCATTACCGGGTTTTTTGAGATATTGATGGCACTTGTATTATCACAATATATTGGAATGGGCTAATCATACTCAACCTGTATATTTGTCAAAGTTTGTTTCATCCAAAGAACTTGTGTACAACATGTTGTTGCTGCAATATATTATTCCTTGGCTATAGATAGAGATACCAATTATTGTTTCTTTCTTAGCCATGATACTAGACACTCACATAAGTAGAACATTGCTCCACTAGTGCTTCATCGGTCATCAATACAACCTGCCCAATATGCATATGTGTAGGCAATAAGTGATATATCTTTTCCTTTTGGATACCATAATCCAAACTCTTATGTTCCTTTGAGATATCTGAAGATCCTCTTTACTGCTAATACATGTGATTCCTTTGGTGCTGCTTGAAATCATGCCACCTGTCCAACTGCCTGCATTACATCTGGTCTAGATGTTGTCACATATAGTAGGCTGACAATCATTGACCTATATTGCCTCTGATCTGTAGACTTTGATTCATCGTCTTTGCTCAACTTACAACTGGTTTTCATGGGAGTGATATTTGGTTTTCAATCTTCCATTCCTAACCTCTTTAGCATTTCTCTGATATACTTGGTTTGCGAAATAAAAATTCCTTGGTTACTTTGATGTATCTCAAGTCCTAGAAAGAAGGATAGTTCTCCAAGTAACGACATTTCAAATTCATTCTGCATGTCTTTTGCAAATTTTTGGCTTAACTTGTCATCACCACTACCAAAAATAATATCATCAACATAAACTTCAATTAATAAAATATTACCTTGACTTACCTTGATGTAGAGGTTGTTGTCTGCACTTCCTTTTCTGAACCCTACATGTTGCAGATACTTATCCATTCTGGACTACCATGCTCTAGGAGCCTGTTTTAGACCATACAAGTCCTTCTTTAATTTACACACATAGTCTATATTCTATGACAACTGAAATCCTTCTGTTTGTCCAATGTAGACTTCTTCTTCAAGTTCCCCATTCAAAAAAGATGATTTTACGTCCATCTGATATACTTTAACATTTTTGGAGCATGCATAAGCTAAAAGCAAACATATTGCTTCCATTCTAGCAACCAGGGCAAATGTCTCTTCAAAGTCGATTCCTTCAATCTGTGCATATCCTTTACATACCAATCTAGCTTTGTTCCTTGTAACTTGTCCATATTCATTCAATTTATTCCTGACAACCCATTTTTTGTCGATCACATTCTTATTCTTTGATCTTGGAACTAATTCCCAAGTTTCATTTTTCTCTATTTGATCCATTTCTTCATCCACGGCTTATTCCAAAATTCATCCTTGTTGGCTTCTTCAAAACAGTTTGGTTCAATTGTAGATAAGAGTGCTAGGTGTGTTTTTTCTGGTGAACGGATTTTTCTTCTAGTCTCAACTACTGCATCTTTGTTTCCAATAATTTGATCTGAAGGATGATTCTTCTGTACTCATTTTCTAAGTGTCTTTGGAGATACTTGTTGAACTTTATCTTCTACTTCTATAAGATTCTCTTCATATTCATCTTCCTCTTCTTCTTCTTTTTCATCTTCTTCTTCAAAAAGTTGTTTCATTGATTTGTTTTCTTCTTCCTTTGATTCTGGTCTGCCTATTTCATCAATTGTTGCATTGATGCTTTCCACAATTTTTTTTAATACTAGATTGTAACACTTCTATGCTTTTCTTGTACTTGAGTAACCAACAAGTATTCCTTTTTCCACATGAGAGTCAAACTTTCCCATTCTGCCATCTTCTCTTTTGATATAGCATTTTCTTCCAAAAACTCTAAAGTGCTTCACATTTGCTAATCTTCCTTTCTGTTGATCCTGGGTTTATACTTTAAGGCTGTAAAGTATACCATGAATGCATCCATAAAGTTAAAGCTAATTAAAGGATAAGAATCAAAAAGAAGGGTAAAGAAGAATCAGTTTCTCAACTGTCTTTGTCTAGCTTCCCGTTGTTCTTGGATGTCGATATCTCTCTCAATAGCACCCCATGAAAGTTCTAATTATGCCTGGTTAGTTGTTGTTTGTAGGATAGTATTAAATAGGTTTAAAGAAATACTATTTTGATCTTGAAGACTAGGTTATATGTTGCGTTGTCTGCTATTTGGGACAGTCATGGAGAGTAAGTTTTTATTTAGTTGTGAAAGAGTTTGATAAATTGTTACTTCAGTTTTTTAAAAGATGAGAATATGAAATATAGTTTTGAAATTCAAAATAATAACATAAATACAGTTGAGGTCGTTTCTTGGACTTGAAACAATTTGAGAATTGTAAAATAACAAAGAAATATTACTGAAAAATATGAGGCTTTAATCACAAAAGAATCTCATATTGTAACAGGAAATAAAGAAGAAAATGATATTTCTAATGAAGCGTTAAATATCATGGTTCAAATGATCTACAGGTCTTAAAATTACTGATAGCAATTTCATAGGAAAAGCTATAAATAATTTGATAACCAAATCAATCTACATTATAAAAGATATATAAAATAAACTTCAAATTGATCATTCATTAGAAAGACATTGAAAGAGAAACATAGAAAAATATGGTAAACAGGGTTAAAGAACACATAGCTACTAAGTTGGCAAGATTCATAATCTCATCTATATCGTATATCACAATGGATTGAAAAACTTTTAATAAAATCGGCTCTCTCCAAAAACAAAAAGCCTTTTCTCAGTCTTCTGAAAACATATTTATACATGATCATCAAATATTTTCTTGTTGGTGATTGACCAACTTCCTAAGACTACAGTTACATGGATGAACAATGTCAAACCGTTTACATTTATTTTCTAACTGCTTTATTATTCTAATGATGAAAATATACAAAAGAGTTCTTTTATGTTTGTGTTGACGAACTTCCTTCTTCTTTCTCAAGACAGTGAATACATTTTCTCAAAAACTTCACCAAAACTCTGGGAACGTCTGGAATCTCTTTTGCCTCAAATATGAAGAATCTTTTATGTAATCCGGGCAAACGATCTTCTATTATCTTCCTTGTGAATTTAATAGTTTTCAGCTTTAAGTTCGGTATCACTATCCATTTGTCGATTTCGGAGATATTGATTACCTTAATTTTTGGGATCTCTACCTTCATTTCCTCTAGATCCTCCTTGAACCTTAGCTGGTGCTTGACAATGTTGATCTCTCCTAATAACCAAGGATAGTAATTTTTTCCAATATTCATTGAAGTCTTTTCTAAGAGGTCAAAAATTCCTTGACAATCATCATTGACATCTCTAGTTATTCTTTTATTTTCGGCCAGGTTTTCTTCCCACACTTTGAGTATTACATCTCCTTTAACCTATTCTGAAATGGATAGTTTCTGAATCTTTCCGACCTCTTCCTTTGTTGAAAGGGTTACTGCTTTTTGGAAAGTCTTTCTGGATGATTTCACTTCTCTTTATTTATAGAGAACATTCTCCAAAGATTTAATTGTTTCTTAAAAGTAATTATGGACAACTTCCATATTTAAAAACACTTTTTGTTGTTCCTCTTCTATTTTCAAATGTATTCCCAATACTTGAGCCTCAAAAATTTCAATTTCTACCACTTGATTTGAAATAGAACTAATCTTATCTTGTAATTGTTTATTTACTTCTTCCTGTTTTAGGACCTGTGCCTGGGTGACCTGTATTATCTGATTTGCTTCCTCTAAGCTTGTTTTCATTTTCTAAATCTCTTGAATATCTTTTAATCTAGCTTGTTCTATACCCTTTTTTATTCCACAACTGATATTTCTTTGAGTTTCCTTCAATTTACCCTATAAATGATCTATCATTTGGTATTTTTGTTCCAACATGGTTGTCAAACTTCCCACAGAATATAAATTTGTCGGCGCTAGAGCTCCCACCGTCCCTGCTATCTTTATGGCAAATTCTCCATCTTTAAGTTTCTTTCCATCTATAATGACCCTATTCTTTTTAACCATCCCATCTCCTCTTGGATGGATTTCCTGTTTCAGGATTTCCCTTCTCCTTTTACTGAAAAAATAATCTAATGAAGGAATCTCATCCCTAGAAATTGGCTCCATATCACTGACATACAGAGATCCCTCATGGGGGTTTCCATAAGTAGAGTGCAATGGAGTCAAGGAAGTAATGGGACTTCCAATTTCTGTCGATGTTGTTCCTCCTGTATTTTCTAGAACATCCTGAGGGATTTCTAGGGATGTTCCTAGCTCCTTTCCCTTCCCTGCCTCTGATTCTTTTGTCTGGGAAATTTCTATGTCTTGTGAGGGTATTTTAATATCCTTCATCTTGCCTTTAGTATTTTATTTGTCCTATATATTTGTTTCAAAGCCTGGGGGAGGCCCTTCCTGCTCTGGAGGTGGGGTCGTAGCTTCACCCTGCAAAATTTTCGGTAAATAGCTTCGCCTATGGCTCTAGAATGATGCGAAACCAATCTGTGAGTAATGTGGCAGGGCCTATACTCTATTCAATACCTCTTCATAGGATTTAACCTCTTTAAATACGTCATCATAAACAAATTTTTGATGCTCATAGGATTTTAAATTACATTGCCTCAAATGTTTTCTTACTAATTGATAGGGGTGATGCTTTCTGTGTTCAATATCTATCAATTTTACTTCTTTTAGTGATTCAACCTCTACTTTAGAATGGCCTAGATTCGGTAATGAAAATTTCCTGATATGTACAGGGAAAGTTGGCCATGACTTCTTCTGAGTTGTCTTTAGCTCTAATACATTGTCGCCTTTTACTATCTGGTGGGATACCTCTCTACACACCAATCTGTTTGGTGGGAATTTAGGGAGTGCATGAGGGGGAATAGAACAACCATAAACCCTAATGTAGGAAAAATTCTCGTCAATAAACCAGTCGGCTATTTCCTTAAAAAAATTTGTGACTGTATCAGAAATGCAAGGGGGTTCACATCCAAAAAATATTTTATGCATTGGAATTATAACAAAATGACAAATTTCATAAAATTCATCCTTAGCATTTTCTTCCCAAAGGGAAGAATGATATTCATGAATGGGGTATGGACAGGTTATGTTCCAACTCTAATTCATTAGGGGAAAAGGAGTCACATAGAAGATTGCATCCATAATGTATGCTGACATGTAAAAGGCCCTTGGTTTTCCCTTCGATTTTGCAACTCTGTAGTTTGGGATTTCTTGTGTTAGGTTATCCAACAAAATCTTACTCGAATTAAAAGCATATCCTTCTTAAGCTTCTTCTAAAAAGGGCACCCAATCTGCATGAAAATGGAAGGGATCTTTTCTCCTAAAAAGTCTACACAACATAATGGTTACGTAGACCATGTATTCATTCAAGGATTTTGTAGCATAAAACCCATGGGTATCGGCTCTAAATTTTGATGGACATCTCCACCATTCTCTAATTATATCAGGATAAGTATGGTCTACCTCGGTGCATTCTTTCCTCTGAAATTCTGCTAAAAACTCAGCATTAAAAGTATGTTTAGGATTTGGTGAGAGTTTATACATTACTTGTATATGTTATGGCCTGAATGAGATGACGATGAATCCTGGATCGTTTAAGATGATCCTCATCAGGATATCGACCTTTTCTAGGGCCCAATTGATCATATCATTGTATGTCATGAGCCGAGGGTGCACGGCGATGTTATGAAGCTATGATTCTGCTATGTCCCGATAGTGATTCTCATAATAAAGATGAACATTCTTGAATTCACATTCCAGAAATTCAGAGATTTGAGTCCAAGATTTAATGGAGTCTATAGCGTGTGGCGTGGTGTCGGAGATGATATCTCCTTCCTGTGTATCTTCACTCTTCTTCGTTTCCTTTTTTGGTGCCATGACATTACGTTAAATGGAAAACCTATCACAGAAAAGGAATGAATGAGCTCAGTTGGGTGTTTCTTACGCTTGATAAAATGAAAACACAGACATTCAAATACCCTTTTAATTCATTTAAAAGTGATGGGGTTGACGCAACTGACAAGAATTCAAGGCATGTAATGCAGAAGATATTTTACTGAGATATGCATTATTACCATGTATCACCAGTTATTAATTATTTAAATGGCCATATTTTGGCGCCTTTGGGTTTTAATAAAAACTCTAAACATTTTACTCAATCGGAAACCGAAACATGAACAAAACCTTAAAAAATGATTATCATTAATCACGCTTTGGAAAAAAGGTTAATTTGTGCTAATCATAGATTAAGACTGAAGATTTCATTTTTTGGGATTTCGAGGATCGCGTTGTCGAGCAGTATGTCATCGATGAAATTCGATCTCTGAAATCGTTAAATTGTGACATGTTAATTAAGACTTAAATGTTTTAGCAAAGTAATTGATTGATATTAAGCGTTTCAGGATTTCGGGGATCATGTTGTCGAGAAGTATGTCATCGATGAAATCCGATCTCTGAAATCATGAAATCGCGACGTGTTGATTAATACTTAAATATATCTTAATTAACTAACAAATCAAGGTTAAGGACAAAACATAGTTAGTTTGGTTTAACACAAATTATGGGTTGGGATTTTGCGATTCGGGATTTCGGAGATTGTTTTGACAAGAGATGTGTTATCACTGAAGCTCGAATCCCAAAATCATGAAATGATTAACTTAAGCCTTAACTTTTTGTGTTAGAGAATTAATTAATTCGCATTTTAACTAACTCTCTTTCTTTCGGAAAATTAGGGATCGGGATTTCGTGATCCAATTTGTATTGAAAAATATGTTTTCAGCGAACCCCGAATCCCGAAAACTCTTTAAAGTTAATCTTAACTCCATTTGGTTTAAATTTTTTCATGATTAAAATAATTTTATATAAAATGCGTTGGGATTCTTATAATGAAACTTGTGTTTTATGAAAAGTCGAAACCCAAAAAAGGAAGTTTTAGGTCTTATGGACAAAAAATTTAAGAATTGTTTCAACATAGGCTCCAACTTGGGACCTCATCTCCTTGTGGGACGAGGAGAACATGTAGACTTAGTTCCTTCATTGGGTTAATGGGGTCAAGGGTTTATCCCTACATAAATTGCTAAGGAAGGGAATACAGAGGAAAAAGGAGATTTCATTTTTATTTCTAAAAATCTTTTCAAAGTTCTCATTTGTTGTAAACTCAGTTGCAGTCTCATTCATGATATTCTCCTTCTCATTACTGAAATTAAGTTAGCATTAAGATGGTCAAAACAATATTAGGAAACTCAACAGATTTTGTGGCTTTCAGCTTGCATCAAACGAAGCAAAATTCATACTTTTAATTGGGGAGCCCTGTCTGGACTTGGGATGCAGATCCAGTTTCGAAAAAACTAGTAGCTAGAGTAGAGTGGTATTTAAGTATGAAAACATTATAGATACCTCAGATATTTCTTCATTGCCAGCGAGCCTGTTCAGTACCTCGGTGAAATTATCTATCCCTTTTCACTGAATTTCCTTTCACCACTTCGAATGCTAATTATACATTTAACCTTAGATATTGCTTCACTGCCAGTGAGCCTGTTCAGTACCCTAGTGAATTTATCTGTCTTTTTATACTAGACGAGAAAAATCATTTAAATGAATTTCCTTTCACCATATTTTGGACTAGATGGGGGTAATCAAATATGAATTTCCTTTGACCATCTTTCTTATATTTACTTCATGAATATGAAGCGAGGGAAATTAGTGATACTTAATATACCAGGGGTGGTATCTGTGTAAAAATTGAAATGGAGGTTTGTCAACCTATTTTGATTACTCTATACCAACCTTTTCTCAACTTTCAAAACACCTTAGTCTGCAGAGAAAAAGGGGAAGATTAATTTTAGGAGTCTTCCTTTGAGCAATATTAAATCCTCAGAAAAAATGTTAAGAGACCTAAGGGAGTCAGGATCGGCCTAAGCATAACCATGTTTAGTTGGAGAATAAGAAATATGAGGATCGGTCTTACCGATTAAGAACTATTTTTCAATTTCAAAAGTTAATACGTAATCTCCTCTCCCTCTATGGGAAACCCGAAAAAGGAGCTTGATTCAGAACTGAGGGTAGAAAGAGGGGACATAGAATGATATGGAAGTTGAAAAACAGAGGTCATAAATTAAACCCAACTCTTGTAACTCTCTCTTAAATATTTTTACTTTATTTACCTCCTATCTTGTTCTAAGTGAAACCCTTAAGGCCTATATTTTGAAAACACTTTTTTATTGACCTATCAAAATTATGAGATAATCAATGCACTTTTTAAATACAAAATCTTTGTTTTCACAAAATAGACTTTGTTGGGACTCACACCTTTGCCTTACCATTTTCGTTCTTCTTTTAAAATAACAGAAAATCTTATCTATCACCTATTTTTGGCAAATTTATCTTCCACTTTAAGGGTGTTTGTTTGCTTCTTTTACTTGTCGGGATGTCAGCCACTATCCCGTGAAAGAGAAATATGAAAAATATCAGGGTTTTGAGGAATTGGATACATTAAGAATTTTGTATCCATATTTCTAAAAGAGACATAAACCAATTTTTTTTTTTTTTTTTAACAGAATGAAAGTAGACTTACCAAAGAAAATTATGAAATAAAAGACTAAACAAAACGGTATATACAGTCGGAATTCTGAAAATCAATTATTCCATATAATGTTTTAAAATACACCCGTTGACAGGGGTGTTTAGGATTTTACCATCCAAATTTTCTAGCAGAAATGAATTATTTCCTTCAGGAGATGCAACCTTGAATGGTTTGTACCATATGTGATCGAATTTACCATTTTTTCCTGAATCGTCCTTCCTAGCATTCCATTTCAAAACGAAATCTCCGGGGATAAATTTTTTGTCTTTGGATTTGCAATCAAATAACACTTTCATGTCACCCTCGTATTTCTGCAGCCTTTCATCCACTTCCGCCCTATGCTGCTGGACTTTAATCAACTGATTTATCCTTCTTATGACAGGATTTGGTTCTTCCTTCTCATCTTTCCATAGTTTCATTATAGGAAGTGCTAGGTTTATAGGAAACACTTCATCTGTTCCATATACCATTTGTAAGGTAGAAGTACCGATAGACTTTTTTGTGCCTATTTGATTTTCCCACAGAGCGTATTTCAAATGCACATGCCAAGACTTTTTATTTTCTCTTAACACTTTCTTAATTATACTAATTAATCTCTTGTTTGAAGATTCGGCCAGACCATTTCCCTGAGGGTAGTATGTTGTGGAGTGACCAAGCACAATATTATATTTTTGGCAAAAACTGACCATAGCCATAGATTTAAAAGCCTGTGCATTGTCCGTGACTATCTTTCTGGGACAAGCGAACCTAGACAAAATATTTTCTTCTAAAAAATCTATTACTACCAAATCAGTAGCCTTTCTCGTTGGAATATCTTCCACCCATTTGGTGAAGTATTATTTAGCGGTCAATATCCATCTGTGTTGAGCACTAGAAGGAGGATTAATTTTGCCTATGAAATCTAATCCCCATTGCTGAAATGAGTTTCCGTTTTGACCGGGACTAATGACATTTTGCTGGGAGTTTATGTTTTCCTGCAAAAAATTGGCAAGGGTTGCAAGCTCATACCTTAGAATTGATGATGTAGGAACATCGCTCACTCATCAAGCGAGCCAACACATTTAGAGGAAACAATTGGATAGCGCCAGCACATTTAGAGGAAACAGCTCGATAGCGCCAGCACACAAATTTTGAAATGCTTTGGAAAGTTGTTGCGCCGCCCTTTAGATGAAGGCATTCATAAGGAGCGCACTATGTATATTGTAAATGGACCGTGAGCCTTTAAGCTCACGTCCTTAGGTAGCTGAGGCATTTAATAGTTTTATTGTTGTTAGATAGGAATTTATTGTAGACTTGATAGTTGTAGAATTCGAGAGGGCAAAAGGAATATAGGCACCCTCCTTTATACATTGTAACATTAGCAATTATCAAACAGGAGCAAGAGAAGAGCAGAGCAGAGAACTGGTGAAGAACACCCATGTACAGATTGAATTAATAGAAGGAATTCTTTGATTCACTTTCATGGTTTGTGTTGTTTCTCTGTGTTGATATTATGCTCATGTATGTTTGCTTTCTATCATACGTTTGCTTTGATATGATGCGTATGTGATTTCATAGTTGATTAGAAATCTGTGAGAAAGAGGAGAATGAGTTTCAATTGTTTCTCTGTCTAAGCCAGGGGATTCCTGCATAGAGTGCAGTGGAATTCATCCGCATAGAGTGCGT
>ML800935.1:92734-104263 GCA_009831015.1 Picea engelmannii | reverse complement strand
TATCCTACTCTAGCCTAGCCTAGCCTACTGTACCCCAGGCTAGCCAAGTGCATTCTAGACTAGCCTACTCTAACCTAGCCTCACCTTCCCTACTCTACCATACCCTACCCTATATTATCCTTTTCTATCCTAGCCTAAACTAGCCTAGCCTAGCCTACCTTAACCTACCTTAATTTAGCCTATCCTACTCTATCCTACTCTACCTTAATGTAGCCTACCCTACTCTATCCCACTCTACCTTAATGTAGCCTAGCCTATAGTAACCCAACCTACCCTAATCTACCATAACCTTACCTACTCTATTCTAGATAGAATACTCTATCCTACCCTACCTTAACCTACCCTAGCCTACCCTAACCTAGACTACTCTATCCTAGCCTAGCCTACTATAGCCTAGCCTAGTGCACTCAAGCCTAGCCTGGCCTAGACTAGACTACCCTAACCTAGTTGAAACTTGCTTAACCTATCCTATCCTATCCTACATCAAATTAGTCTAGAATACTCTACCCTACACTACTTTAACTTATCTTACCCTATTGTAGGTTGCACTAGCCTAGAATACCCTATTCTAGACTAACCTACTCTATCAAAACATAACCTAGCCTAACATATATTAATCTAGCCTCGCTTAACTTATCCTATACTATCCTATCCTACCCTACTTTAATCTAACCTAGCCTAGTCTACCCTAAACTAGCCTACTCTACTCTAGCCTTCCCTACCTTAATCTCACCTAGCCTACTCTATCATACTCTATTCTAGCCTAGCTTGGCTTATTCTAGCCTAGCCTAGCCTACTCTAACCTAGCCTAACCTAATCTAGCCTAACCTAGCCTAGTCTCTACTACCTTAACCTATCCTAGCCTATCCTACCTTAACCTAGACTAGCATATGCTACCTTAATGTATCCTAACATATCCTACCATAGCTTAACATATCTTATCCTAGCACTAACTAACCTATCTATCCTATCCTAGGATAGTCTATCCTACTATATCCTACCTTAATTTGACCTAGCCTACCTTACCTTATCCTAGCCTGGACTATAATAGCCTAGCCTATCTTAGCCACCTAAACTTAGTCTAGATTAATATAACTTCACCTACACTATCATGGGCTACTCTGGACTACCCTACTCTAGCCTATTCTAGCCTAGCCTAGCCCACCCTATTATAGTCTATCCTACTCTAGCCTAGACTAGCCTATCTTAGCCTTGCCTAGCCTACCCTAGCCTTGCCTAACCTAGCTTACACTAGCCTTGTAATACCCCAAGGTCGAGCCCCTTCTGAATTGTAATTTTTTCTTATAGGCTGGTGAGAGAAGTGGTTATAAGATGAAAGACTTATGTGTTTATTAGGCTAGTGAGCCAGATGCCAAGGTCAAAGAGCCTGATTTCTATATATGTAAGTACTCACATTATTAATAAAATATAAACACTACTGCATGTAGACTGGCCATGAAGAAGAGTTATGGGGGACTAAGCTCCATTAGGTAGGGTAAAGAAGGGGGGGCTAAGTATTTGGGCCTAGGGGCTAAGCTAGGGGGATTACATCTAGAGGAATAATATTTTAATATTAATTCATGAATACTAAGGTGGACATGATATGTTTTTGTTATCCTAAGTTCCTAGAAAGTGGGACATAGGCTAAATGGAGCACATTCAGCTCCAAGAAGACAAGTGTCGAACTGGGCTCATGCAGTTAAAATATGAAGCATCAGCTTTGTTGGGGGTTCACTAGTCATTTTTCCATCTTGTGCCTGATTTCATCCTGCCATTCTCCCATCCTCCATATGAACCCAAGACCTCCTTCGTTTGACCTCTGGATACCTTCACACATCTTTGAAACCATATCCCGTGAAGTCGTCCCGTGTTCCTTCCTGTGAAGCCCGACATAATTGTATTCCCCTAAGCCATGTTGTGACTAAGCATTAGGACGTTTTCATTTTTGGTGTCCATACCCATTTTTTCCCTATTATTGTTGTTTTCACCCRTACYYGACTGTAGCTGAGTTGAAGACTRGTTGAAGAGGWAGGTTTTCARGCMTGTGAGCAACTCTCCCAWGTGAGAGAGTTTGTTGGGAATTGAKTTCTCYTGGAAGGGAGTCCCRTAGAAACTATAGTACTCTGAGACATYTGGTCTATCTTKTTGTTGAAGCCCAARGTAAGGGAGGTTTACTAGCCTATGGATTTGTATTAGTGAAGGTGTATCCTTYTGGGGTGGAGCARGCTTGTGGGGAATGAGGGTCTATGTGTTGTGGSCATAAGTGGCTCCTGGGATAAAAGATCATTCMTATTGCTTTGTGMAACTTCCATGTTGTCCTTTCCAAGCCTAGAATTCCCTTRCCCAATGGATTTTAGTCCCATATYGGGGGTGACCTATTGYTGCGAGTGATGAGAAGCATGGTCTAAAGCTGGGAGGTTCGTGGAAGGTCTGCATRCAGTTGGTSGATTTAATCCAGCTAAAAGATAAGTATCATTGTTGTCCTTAATTATGTATTTTATGCATGTTTTGTGATGCTTGAATGTTATSATGTATTTCATTGCATGTGCATTTACTGTTAATCTTKTTTTAATCTRAACTGGTAGAAGTAATTATGTGTTTTTCGTGATTAAGTGTTTTAAATTCATTAAAATGCATATATATAATATAAGTGTATATTTCGCGTGGCAGCATTACCGGGTCTCTGGAGGGTCGGGGATGTTACAATATGGTATCATAGCCATGGTTTTTTTTAGCACTAGGAATCACCCTGATACTGTAATGAAGATAAGCTCAATACCTATCAGTTTATACAATAAATGTAAATGATTTTTAAGGGGATCAAATGGATAAGACTTGAGATAATAATGTTCTAACTCAGAAAATCTTCATTGGCATGCACAAGCAATTGAGGCATTGTATCAACTTCAATCAGTAAGTTGGAGTAAAGGTGAATAGGAGGAAGAATTTGGTGAGAAAGTGTAGAGGTCTGCTATGGACATCAAGTCTTTCAAAAACCTAAGGAGGAAAAAACTCAAACATAAGATCCTCTTGAATTCAAATTTTCAAGGAAAATGAAAGACGTTATAACAACACTATAATCAAACATTCATCATAATACAATTACAACAATCTAGGTGAATCAATCAATCATGAACTCTCTTATTATCAAAGGCAAATAAGATGGAAGAAGAAAGTTGACTTAGATTAATCAAGAAGTCTCAAATCAAGTTACATAAGGAGACAACCAATGTTCTTCATCAAAATATTACAATAAGGGAGCCTAGCTCAACCATCGACCCTTACAAAATATCAAAATTGCCTATATATAAGTAGATTTGTTGCAACCATCAGGAGTGTGATCGAATTGCTGCATTCAAAGTTTTCACTCAGCATCTTCTCTGCCAGACTGTGTAGACAATCTTCTATTGTCAGATGTGAGCTCCTCCATCTGGACCTTCTCTGTTAGACTGTGCATGAAACTCTTTATTAGACGTGAGCTCAAATATTCCAATCCTTTCTAGATTTCCATTCATGTGCTGAGATGAGGTCTCAACCACCACTCTCATTCTCAGTAACTGCCTTTATCGGGATCAAGACGAAGCTTGACACCCATAACTACTCTTAGATGGTGACAACGACTTCTGCGAGTCAATTTTGATGCCTCGAGGTTATGCAGATCTTCTTCTGTGACCAATATAGGAAGAGTAGGTGGCGAGCCAATAGCATATGCGCAGGGGTGAGATGGAGAGAAATTCTTGGTGCAAACTTTCATGGCACGACGAGTGAGCGATGATCATGTGGAAGGAAGAGGAGGATGTTGGAGATTTTTAGACCCTAAACATTTCATTTTTCATGTGGAAATAATGGGCAGAATGCCACATGATTTATACCATAATTCTCCTCAGGGTAAACCTCAATTATGCTTGATTCTTATGAAATAGATTGCAAATTTAGGTGTTAACATTTGGCTCCATAGGGGATGGCATGGTCCCTTGTGAGATACCAGGAACAAGTAGTTCCAGTGCCTTAGATATGGGGATATGGAGTCATGCTTTGAAATATCATACTAAAGAAAATAGGCTGACACGTACACTATTCTAAAAATCAAAGAAAACACACCTGCTCCTAAGGAAGCTTATTTATGTACAAAACCTAAGTTAACTGACTTTTACAAAATGCTAGGTGAAAGGAACCTTCCACCATAGCCATTCAAACTATTTGATAGCTGAATCCTTCACTTCAATGAAAATGATCCATAAAATACAAGGAAAGCATGACAACTGACTAATTTCATTCTTATGATCACCCATATTATCTTCAAATGATGATAAAAAGATCAAGCCTACATGCTCCAAATAATTTGAAAAGTGTAACTTTATGTACTCATTGGCAGGGTCATGAAACTAAAGGAAACACATGATTAACTTATGAAAGGTTACCTTCACTATTTCAAATATGTTGACAGCTAGCTTGATGTCCTCTACATGCACACCTGATTGAATGACAGCCACAGGCATCTGTGGGTCAAAAAGTTTCTTGATGTGAACTGTAGGTAGAATTGGAAGAAGGTTGGACGTAGGAGGTTGTTGATCCACTAATGATTGTTGATTTACTTCTAGCTGTGTATAAAGGATCTCTTCACATTCCTCAACTAAGGGCTTCTCCTGGTCAAACTCTTGAGTTGTATCTTCTGTGACAAGGCCAACTTCTGCATCATCCTTACTATCTTCATAGTGATCAAATATAAGATAATATTGTTGCTCATCATCACTAAAATATCCATAAAAAATGGGTTTCCTTTCATGTCTATGATCAACCTTTAAAACAATAATTTCATCAAGAATATAACTATTAAAAATATCCATTTCAAAAACAATAGTAACTATTGCTTCTAGCTATTCATACGCATGATTTTCATCAAGACAGGGATGCTCATGGATACCGGTGTCAAATACAAAATTATCCAGTCTTCTCTTCATAGGGACAACAGGTAAAAACTGCCTTATGTTCAGAGTTGAGATGATATTGACTTTGAATCCTGCCACAAGCTCAGAGGTTCTCCTCTACTTCCTCAACATCCATGAATAAATGTGATAAAGATGTAGATTTCCTTTTTTTCAGAAGAAGGAAAAGAACTGAATGCTGATCCATGACATATTACACCATGAAAACATCCTCTGTGGGTATGATATCTATAGTAATACTATGATAAATACTGTAAAACCTTTTTTTGAAGATAGTTGAGGCTTCCTCTTCCCCTCTCCTCAAGGCATTGAAATCATCCCAGTACTTATCAAGGGACTTGTTCCCACCCCACCACTTTAGAAAATCATTGTATAGCCCAACCCATGAACCAATGGAGTCAGCTCCCAGACCCTTAAACCATACAACAACATCTCCTAACAAGGATTTGGAAAACAACCTCATGGTAACATCCTCATGAACTATCTCAAACTGATCGATAAAATTATCGAAATACTCCACATGCCTCTCAGTTGTAACATGATCCTCTCCAGAAAAATGAGGAAAGTACTTAAAGAAATCAAGAGGATAAGGATGAAGATGATATGGAATCTTTAAAGGTTTAAACAACTTGTCTCTTATTCTAGTTTGAAAACTAGTGGGTTGAATATGAGGCTTAACATATTGATGGAAAGCTTCAATAATAAAGTAGGATGTGATGATATTTGAGGAGGTTGTGGATCTATTTCAATGTCCCCAAGGTTGCAAGGGTGATTGAATTCGGGAGGGGTTTCAATATGAAGCTCATCTTTATGAGTAGGCTGAGATAAGGATAAAATATCAACATCTACAACACAGGCAGAAAGTAGGTCTGCTTCTTCCAAGGATGGATATATAAAGGAAGGCTAGTGATCAAACGGATAAACAAATAAAAATATGATCCTCTTTATATGTGAACGGAAAAACAAAAATGAGATGATAAAGAACAACAAAAGTTCACAAAGAAAGATCATAAGATGATACCTAGTCATTCCCTTCATATTTCTGTCAATAGGATCCTCCCCAGTGGATTCTCTGATGTGGAGTTGTGAGGTATATGCTTACATTCAATTTTTGTATCCCTCTCTTATCTACCATCAAGAGTTGGATCTATGTTTTTCTTCCTAAGGAGCTCTTCAATCTGCTCAAATCCGTCCCTAGCAATGTCGCCATTTATGTTAGCACTAGGAATCACCCTCAGACTATAATGAGGATAAGCCCAGTAGCCATCAGTTTATACAGTACATGTAAATGAGTTTTAAGGGTGTCAAATGGATAATACTCGAGATAATAACGTTCTAACTCAAAAAATATGGGTTGGAATGCACACACAATTGAGGTGTTGTATCAACATTAGTTAGTAAGTTGGATTAAAGGTGAATAAGAGGAAGAAATTGATGAGAAAGTGTAGAGGTCTTCTATGGACATTAGGTCTTCTAGCACCCTAAGGAAGAAAAAACTCAAAAAAAATATCCTCTTGAATTCAAATTTTCAAGGAAACTGAAAGACATTATAACAAAACTATAATCAAACATTCATCATAATATAGTTACAACAATCCATGTGAATCAGTCAATCATGAACTCTCTCAGTATCAGAGGAAAATAATATGGAAGAAGAAAGTTGACTTATATTAATCAAGAAGTCTCAAATCAAGTTACATAACTAGAGAACCAGTGTTCTTCATCAAAATATTACAATAAGGGAGCCTAGCTCAACCATCAACCCTTACAAAATATCAAAACTGCCTATATATAAGAAAAACTACTACAACCATCAGGAGTGTGATTAGATTGCTTCATTCAAAGTTTTCAGTTGGCGTCTTCTTTGTCAGACTATGCAGACACTCTTCTATTGTTAGACGCGAGCTGTTCTATCTGGACATTCTCTATCAGACTGCACATGTAGCTCTTTGTAAGACGTGAGCTCAAATATGCCAATCCTTTCTGGCCTTCCATTTATGTGTTGATACAAGGTCTCAACAACCTCTCTCTTTCTCAGTAACTGCCTTCATCAGGATGAGGATGAGGCCTGACACCCATAACTACTCTTAGATGGTTCCAACGACTTTTGCGATTCAATTTTGATGCCTCAAGGTTATGAAAATATTCTTCTTTTACCAATATAGGTGCAACAGGTGGTGGGATGATAACGTATGCACAGGGGTGACATGGAGCGAAATGATTAGCACAAACTTGCACAGAATGATGAGTGGCATAAGGTCACATGGAAGGAAGCGGTGTATGTTGGAGATTTTTAGACCCCAAACATTTCATTTTTCCTATGGAAATCATGGGCATAATGACACATGATTTATGCCATAATGTTGCTGAGGGTAAACCTCAATTAAGCTTGATTCCTATGAAATAGGTTGCAAATTTTGGTGTTAATAGTTTCAACACTGAGCCTAGATGGGCCATGTTAGTGGTTAACAAGACAAATATTTCAGAGTGAATTGTTGTTGAAAGGGACAAAATTCAAGATTCATAGTGTCCCTAGGTGCAAGGAGTGTGTCAACAGTGTCTTTGACTCAAAAATCTCACGAGAAATAGATTGAGTTTTCGCGTGAAGGGACACGAAGATCTATTGCAAGGAGTGCACATATTTGAAAGTCGACTAAGTGTCGAAGCAACCCTATAAGGAGAAAAGGGGTTCGATAAATGAAGCTTTGGAGGAGGAGATTTTCAAACCCCAAACATTTCATTTTTCCTATCAAAATCATGGGCAGAATTCCATATGATTTATACCATAATGCTAGTAAGGGTAAACCTCAATTATGCTTGATTCCTATGAAATAGGTTGCAAATTCTAGTGTTAACAGTTTCAAAACTGAGCCTAGATGGGCCATGTTAGTGGTTAATGAGACAAATATTTCATAGTGAATTGTTGTCGAAAGGGACAAAATTCGAGGTTCAAAGTGTCCCTAGGTGCAAGGAGTGCATCAACAAAGTCTTTGACTAAAAAATCTTGGGAGAAATATATTGAGTTTTCTCATTAAGGGACGCGAATATATGTTGCATGGAGTGCACAGATCTGAAAGTCTACTAAGTGTCAAAGCAAATCTTTAATGATAAAATGGGTTCAAGTAACGAAGCTTAGGAGGAGGAGCAACAACAGTCATCAGATTTGTTTTTGGAAGGAGTTTGGACCGTTAGATCTATGTCTAGGAAAGAAAAGGAAAGTCACTTCAGAGCATTTCAAGTGTGGAGTGTGAAAAACTCCCAATGTCCTGAAGGCTGAAGAATATCGCAATCGTCTGTTGCGAAGGACACATGTCGGTAGATCATGAACTCTGGGGAAAAGCGCTCCATGCAAAAGCGAGAGTAGAGGAGTTGAAACTCCTGAAGTCCGAAGCTCCGAATCCCAAAGAGCCAAAGTGGTGAGTCATGATGACATCACCTAGAGGTGACGTGGACACATGGGATTTGTTCCACATTTCAATGGGTTTTGAACCTATGGAATATTTAAATGGCATTTGGAACATGCCGCGTGTCACCCATCTGAATGGGCCATGTATCAACCACTAGTATTCCACCATGTAGCATCCTATATGAACATGGTTAATGGGGACGAGGTTAGACAACGTAGTTAAATTTTGGAGGACCCATAGTGGCATTGATCATGATACATCCAGATCAGTGGCCATAAGGCATTGCAGGGACCCAAGCTGCACAGAAGCTAATTCTCCAAGGTGGTCCCACAATCCAAACCGCAGTTTCACCAAGGGGTTACATGTTAGCGTCAGAAGAATTGTGGGATGAAAGGAGGGGTACTCTAAACCACCGTTGGATGACCCCTCAATTGTAAAATGTTAAGTGATGAAACGTAATGTTTTCACCAAAGGTGATTGGGAATGTTCAGAGATTAACAACTTGGATGTGCGGACGCGAGATCCTTTGAAGCTCCAAAGTCACAACAACCTGAAGTCCTGGAACTCAGACGCATGAGGTTCCATAGTAAGTGTCAGTCATTCGATGTTGGGTAGACGTGGACTGTGGATCCACTCTACTTCGCGATTTCAGTAACTTGGAACTCCTAGAGATTGTTGTGTTGTTCTTTGAAAAATTTTGAAGCTGAAGGCCCGAGTAAGAACCTTTTTACTTAGTGCTTGGTCATGGCCCATGATCACATGGGTTGGGGACTAAGAGAAAGGGCCTAGTGCCCAAAATTTATTACAGAGAAGAGAAGAGATCATAAAGAAGATGAAATATGAACATTTTCTTAAATCAGATTGGTTTATGAATATTGTGGGATGTGTTAAGGAATGATGGCTTGACAAATTTCAGTTGACTACACGTTGTGTTTGCATAGTTCAATGAGTGTCAGGACCATAGAAAATATCCATGGAGTGTAGAGAAATGGAGGAGGCACATAATGCTTCCAGTTCATAGAATGAAGTAAAAGGAATGGATGTACATTTAGGAGTGGAAGAATCAAACTCCAATGGGAATGGGGAAGAGATGGATAAGGAAGGGCATATGATGAAAATCATTGAATGATTGCAGAAAGATGCCTAGGCTCACCAAGATGATAACAGAAAGCTCATGAAAGCCAGGGACCAATAAGGAAAAGTCAACTTAAAGTTGATGCTGAGTCTAGAAAGAGTAAAAACTAAGTTGGATAAGGAGAGTGACTCAAGAAAAATAGGGATTCGCAAGAACCCTGAGAGTAAAATAAGATCAAGAAGTGCTAGTAGGAATCATCATCACTCCCCGAAAAATTTCAATAAGGAGGCACACAGTAGTTCAATCCCATATTCTACCAGAAATCATAGGAGCTCTGGAGTGGATCAATTGAAGGGTGAAATGAACAAGATTATGTTAATCCCTAATATTGGCTCATTACCCCTTAGTTGGGGCATATTATATTAGTAATGTTATTTTATTATATCGGCTTTAGGCCATTAGTTGTAATTATACCTCCTAGTCTCCTATATATACCTAGGAGACATTTTCATTTTGAATCATCTTGTACTTGAACATTTAAGTGGGGTAAAAGGAGGTTGGCCCCTCGAAGAGGCTTATTATCTGAAATTATCTCTTTTTCAAGGCGTTGAGTACTTTTCTTGAGGTTTTTCTATGCTATATTGATGTTTGGTTCGTAACATATGGTATCAGAGCTCAAGGTCTTGTGGTTTCGCTGCTACATCTGAGACACCGTGGTATTTTCGCTATAACTTTTTTTCTACAATGTTTCAGAAGGAAAGTCTTGGAAGATATTTAGTAGACGGATCAAGGTACATTGGGTGAAAAATTCATCTCCTGAGGCCTTATACTTTTGGAGATACAACATGTACAAGATAGGGTTCTGGAATCATCTTGAAATGAGTCATTGCATAATTTTTTCTATAAAACATTTTCTATAATATTTCAGACCCTAAACTCCAGAATCCATTTACAAAAATTAGTAAGGTATATGTGTTAAAAATTTCAGCTTCTGGATCATCTTAAATTTGTATATACACCTTGTGTAAGATAGGGTATCTGACTAGTCCTATTGACTAGTCTCAAGAAGGTGATCCGGGTAAAACAATCATAACTTCTTGCTAGAGTATCCAAATTGAGTGGGACTGGTTTCATTGGATCATGGACAGTCTATAGTATTTTGGGCATGAGTTTCAGAATTTGACATCAATTATTTTGTGAGGGGAATTCTATACAAGTGAGATCTCCTGGAAAGGCCAAAAATGGGCAATTTGTGAGGAAGTTACCGTAAATTCCACTTGGCACATCCAATTTTTATCAGACCTATGGCATTGCAAAGAAGAAATATCAGAGAACTACCTAAAATAAATTTTCATACCCATAAGGGCTGAAACTTGGGAGATAGGATAGAATAAATATTGTCTAACAGAATTGCCTCAAAATCAAGATTCAAAAGTGATACTTGACCAACATGCCACCAAAAAAGGGACCTTCTACACCAAATAAGCCTCCAAAAAATCCTGATTGGACTCTTGATGAAGGTGAAGAAATGTGTAGGGACATAAATGAACTACAAAATAAGATGGATTCATTGGAAGCTAAGTTGATGGATTCAATAGAATCTAAGTTGGATACTAAGATGGATGGCTTAAAAGGGGAGATCATGGAAGTATTGAAAACTTTTGTAACAGAGAAGACACCTGAAAGTGAAAATGAATCCCATGAAATTCATGATGAGGACACAAAGAAGGTGAATCAAGAATGGAGAAACTCCAACTTTGGTTTGAAGACCAACCACATTCCTAAGATTGATATGAGGAAGTTTGATGGCAAGGACCCAATCACATGGATACTTCAGATGGAGAAATTATTTGATCTCCATAATGTGCCACATACACAAAAGGTACGAATTGCTTCTTTATATTTAGAACCTAATCAATTTTTTTGGTATCGATGGGTTTTTTCTCACAAATCACTCATCACTTGGACAATTTTCACGGAAGAAATGATAGCACACTATGAGTATACAAGGAGCAATACCTTCTTTAGCCAATTGATAAATCTCAAGCAAAAGGGTTCAGTTACCAAGCACATTGAGAACTTCCAAAGATTGAATATAAAG
>ML800935.1:32548-67209 GCA_009831015.1 Picea engelmannii | reverse complement strand
TTCTGTGGCCCTGAGGTTCTCAGCATACCTCAGCCATCTCTTTAACAGCCTACGTTGTCTTATGACCATCAGTTGCTTGACTGGCCATTTCGCTTTTGCCTTCTCCATTGGCAATTCGCACAGTCGTCTCCTCCTCCTATCCTACCGCATCCGCAGTTCCATCTTCTCTATGTCTGCTTTTAATTCATAGAGATTTCGAGTCTCTTCTTCATCCCATTCGGCAAGAATTTCTGCCTTGCTTTTCTTCCTATGGCCTTCAGTAGCCATTTTGCTGTGTCTATCTGTCCCCTCGACAGATCTGCTGCTGTCACTCCAGCAATCCTGAGTGCTCGGCTTCATCTTCTCACAGTCTCCAAATGACTGTCTTCAGACTGCTACCTCCAGCACGCAAGTCCCCACAGAGTTCTCAACAACCCTGTCTTCCTTCACTTGCAATATACAGATGAAATCCCGCTCTGATACCACTCTGACGCAAGTCGTGAGTATCAGAGTGCTCCCAGAGTCCTTAGCAACTCTATCTTCTTCCGCTCCTCTGTCTCTTCCTGCCTGAAATATACAAGCAAGAATTTCTAGCTCTGATACCACTTGACGCCAGAGAGGCAACCCTCACGGTTCCACCCTGCTCTCACCAGGACCTTCTCTAATCCTCGGCCCGAAGAGTCAAAGGACTCTTCCGATCTCCCCTCGGGAGTTCTCCTACCCACAGCTCCACTCCTCGGCGATCTTCCTTTCGGATATCGGGAAATCGCGCTTCGGGAGTTCGCGGTTCACGCGAACACAGTTCACATGCACAACAAAACCCCGACCCCCGATGGTCAATGGGTCAACGCTTTTCTCTATCGAAGATTTCCCTATCGGGAAATCAGCGCATGAAATGCCGTGATTCACTTACACTATGAATCCCCAAACCCCGAACTCCGATATGCTTCCACCTGTCCTCCACTCGTGCCTGGGGTCCCACACTGCCACGTCCTCTTCGGGACTTCGTGGATCGCGGATCCACGATGCGAAGTTTCTTTGCCGCTGGAAACCCCGAATGCCGAAACCCCGATACGTCGGATTGGTGCCACCTGTCCTCTTGACGATCGACGGCTCCCGTTAACTTGGGAAATCGCTTCTCGCGATTCCGACATACATGCAACTCTTGCATCGCCAAACACCGAATGCCGAAATCCCGATATGAAGGGATCTCTTGACACGCGTTCCTCTGGAAATCAATGGCTCTGATTATATCGGGGTTTTTCACCTGATAATTCTCCGATCTCGTGTCCACGGGAATGCCGATTCCCTGATGCGCCAAACGCCGATGGTGTTGGATCCCCGCCACGTGTCCTTCTTCCAACGCACGGTCCAGATCCCGTCGTGATTTCGCGACTTGCGCTGTCCGAATTCTTGTGACCTCGAGAATCCCGAATTCCCGAAGGCCGATATCCCGACTATTTAAACCCTGTGCAACTTCGGCCTATCTGACAGATGTCGGCGATCTGGTCTGAGATCTGATGACTCAGATCCCTTCTCCCATGCGCTCCTCCTTTTGAGGTTAAACCATGCGCTACTTCTCCCGATCCAATGGATGACGGGATTTCTTCTTGAGATCCGACGACTGTCGGGTTCTTCCTCCTGTATGCTCCTCCTGAGCTCCCCCTGGTTCCTTCTTCGTTCCCAAAGGCTCGGACAATTGTGTTTCTTCTCCTCTTGCGAACCCTCAACTTGAGTCTCGCCTGTGCGTATGACAACGCTATCCTTCCAGAGCTTCTACCCTTTGAATCCTCACGGGACTCTTTGTCTCATGCACTCCTGCAAAGTCTTTGCGCGCAAAGCGCTATCTGTCCTGAGCTTCCACAAACACTCAGGCCCCTTGGGGGGATTTGATCCTTCTTCTCCCTCAGGTGGAGAATATCAATGCCTTCCTGGCCGTCTCCCAACTCAAGCAACCTATTGCTGAGTACTCTGGGTATTCAGTAACCCAGTAAAATCTCCCTCAGTGGATGCTTCCTTTAGATAATAGAACTCATGGAGTTCCTTCCTCCTGTGCCATCTGCACACTTACTCAACGCCCTCCTGGTGGAGTCTCTTCTCTCACAGAACCTACAGTAGTTCTGGGTTCCTATGCACCCTTTGCATCTGCTCAATGCCCTCCTGGCAGAGCCTCTCAGAATCCCTAGTGATTCTTGTATTCGCTGAAGAACTCACAACAGAGTTCTTTCTCTCTGTGCACGACTGCACATGCACTCAATGCCCCCTTGGAAGAGATTCTCACAGAATCCTCAGTGATTCCGTTAGCAACTGTGTCTCAACTACACAGCCTTGCCTCTTGAGGTGTTCAACAACCTCAAAGGTCTTCTTCCTGAGTTGAATTGATGGCCTCCAGGCTGGTGCTCTCAGCACGTCTTTGTCTGACTCCTCACGAGTTCAAAAGTGCCTCCTCTGTGCACTGGGATTCAGAGTCTCAACACTCTGTCACGCCCTCATGGCATGAACCCTCAAAGACCTCTCAAACCTGAAATCAAACCAAATCCCTGCAAATACATGATAACAATACACAATTGCAACATATAATGAACACACACATACAGACATGCATATAATGACAGAAAATGCAGGAAAAACTGCTCTGTATTAATAATGGAAAATGCCTGTGTATTTTACAATGGTGTTCTCGAGCTCTCCCTCGGATCTTCAACTCTTCTGCTCTCTACACATTTCTTCTCAAAATGAGATCCCTCTATCTCTTTTACCTGAGGTGCTCTTAGCGCTTCCCTCCAGGATTTACCTACCCTAATTAATTACAATGAATGGGGCTGTCTAGTCCAGAATCGGACCTAGATCTCAGCCAATCTACAATAAAGGCCGATCCTATCTACAGCCTGCGCAAAGGCATGGCATTCATGGCTCACCAGCCTAAGGCATTTATTTACATTGAATTCAAATTCAAAATGAGGCTGCGCCTCCCTTTCAGCCCTGCATGAGTGCGCGCTAACGTGGTTGACTGGCTGGCATGGAGAGATGCTCCTGCATCATCAGCCCATGGGTTTACCCATGTTTAGGCCTATTTGGTAAAGTATAAAGAAGTAGCTAGGCAATGTAAGAGAGGTGGAGAAGATAAGTTCTAGAAAACGGTTTGTGTATACTGTGTGGCCAACTTGCAGAGCTGAGTAAAAGTGTTGTAAGTGTTGACTGCATGGATTTTAAGAAGGATTTGTACTATATCTACTTGGGGAAGGAGGATCTGGCAAGGTGCACGCAGATCTCCTATCCTTTGCGGAGTACGAGTTTGAGATCTGTGCTGTAATTAGATTGACCAAAGCTAATAAATAAGAAGAAGACTTTGTGGATGTAGCCCCGGGGTGGGGGTGAACCATGGTAAACCTGTGTGTTGTGCTCCGTGCCTCGACCTAAAGTGTTTTTCTAATTTCATGTGTTGTTCTTTGATATTATTATGCTATGTGCTTTGCTATGATATGCCTAGATATATCTACATGTCTTTGTGCTTCTTAGATGTATGGATGTAGATATGAAATATATGAAAGTGTTGAGTGCTAGAACTATTTTGTTGTTGCTAAGTGCTAACTTAACCTAGATCTATGTGAATGTTGTGGTTCTCTTCACCATCCATGGAGTGCCATGAGGGATAAATATCGATGAATGATCTATGCTAAAAGTGTTTTCTAAGTGTTAGAATCACAGATCTATGTCCCAGCTAAGGTTGTAGACACTTGAGTCTTGCAACTACCCCTGCCTCTACCTCGAGTGAGACCTCATCTACTTCGCAAGTGTTGCCAAAAGGGCTAGTAGTTAGGGTTTTATTGATGCATTGTTGAAGCATTGAACCTTGGGTCTTTCCATGTGCCAACAAATGGTTCCATTCCTGGGACCTGAAACTGTGATTTCTAGGAACCGAGGAGGAAAAATCTTTGTGCAAAAAGTGTGTCCTAAAATTGTAAAATCTCTGTGCATGGACTTGTGCCCTAGTGCACAGTGATCCACTTGATCTGAAAAGCTCTGAGTTGAAGAAGGAAGGATAAATCTGAAGAAAATAAGTCAGATATGAATGCTTTGTGCTCTAAGAAAGGTTAAAGTGGAAGTTTCTAAGTCATATCTACAGAAAGAGGTAAAATTTGTAAGCTTTGTGCTCTGATAAAGTTAATAATAGTTAAAAGTTATTAGATCTGGAAGATTTGTAATATTTAGAAGTAAAAGAAGTGAATTTTTTTTTCTAAAGTATGGATTTAGGTATGCTTGATAGATTTTATTCTAGATTGAAAACTAGGGCATTGTTAGATGAAAGAAAATTTGATATGAAAAGATATGATAAGAATAATGAAAGATATGTTATACCTATGCATAGAAAGAATTTTTGGAATAACCAATGGATGCAAGATCCTAGAAATAAATTTTTGCAGGCTAGCCATCATGATCCTAGCGTGCAGTACAAGAAAAGTTGGGGATCATTGAAGAGAAAGAGATGATTAAGTCTTTGTTACAGTTGCAGAAGACGAGGACATCTTGCTAAGGAATGACCTGGGAGAAACCGTAGTTGCCTTTGTTGTAAGGCTATGGACCATGAAGTACTGGATTTCCCTAGAATGATTACTAGACTTGAAAAGTTGAATATGGAGCAAGGTCAAGAGAATAAGATTATAGAAGAACCCCAGAAAGAATCAGAGATTGTGTTACTAAAAATGAAAGAAACCCTAGATGATGAACATAAAGATGTCAGTTTGATCCAGGTGGATATTGGTGGCCACCCACCTATTCCACTTGGAGCCCCACCATTTCTTCTTTTAGTTTTTCAGTTTCCGCACAGTTTACGATTTTTAGTAGTTTTTCGGGTCCTGAACTTCTCGAGCTGTTTTGAGGCCTTAAATGACATTTTTTTTGGAAAACAAGGAGCAACATGGACTATAGATGAATGTTTCTCACCCAAAAGTTGTATTCCTTGGATATATATTTCTAACGAGGTATAGAATGCGTCAAACAGAGAACATATTCCAAAGTTACGTCCACGGGAAGTTGATGTACCAACTTACCCAAACGAGGCCCATAGTCTTGGCGTTTCATCTCCTAGGGTTAGGTATTTGGATGTTTAGGGTTTTACATTGTTTCTCAATAATAATAGGCCTTTGAGCCTCATTGTAACACAGTTCAGAGGCTAGTATCCGCCACATCTCTTCTCAGAGATAAGCTACCAGCACCCTAGCTAGTTTATTTCCATTCTGTCTGTAAGCATATTTCAGTCATTTGTTATTAATGAAATGAAGTCTTATTTCCGCTGCATCTCTATGTTTATGTTTATTTCTGTATTTCATTGTGTTCCTACATAAATTTGGATCAGTGGTATCAGAGTGGTCTGCTCATTCTCGATCCTTCTTTGCATGTCCCCAATGAGATCGGGGTATAAGGAGTTGGGGCTCGATCTGGTTGAACCTTTGCAAGATCAGTCTCACAAACCCCGATGATCACCCATGGGGGAAGAAAAGAAAGATGAGGGAGCAGGAGATCCTATCAAAATGTTGCTCGAGGAGGCCCTCGAGAAACAAAGGAATGCGATGATGGACAACTTTGCCCAGATTCTTCAACATATTCCAACTGGCGGGGCATCGACATCCAGAAGCCACTCTGGAGGCGCCACTCCTTTTAAGGTACAAGTAAACTTTGACATTCCCATATTTTATGGCCAAATAGATGCAGATTCCATAGATAGATGGTTGAATCTGTTAGAACGATATTTCTCGGTTCATGACTTTTTCGACCGAGAAAAGGTTATTTTCGCACTCCTTAATGCCACCCCCCATGTCAAGGACTGGTGGGAAACCTACTCGGAGAAAGAGGACGAGGGAGAACCCTCTTTGTTCTCGTCCGTACCCACTTGGAATTATTTCGGAGATGCCATCAAGGAAAAATATTATCCTGTGGGGAGCTATGAGGACAAATACATACAATGGACTACATTGCGGCAACAAAGGGACCAAGATGTGCATGAGATGATGAATCTATTTCATACCCTACTCACAAAGTTGGGTATCAAAGATTCAGAGAAACATTTGGTGTTAAAGTACTGCAGTTGTCTTCACAGATACATTTAGGAGGAAATGGAGTTCCTTGACATCTCCTCACTTGGTGTGGCATACCGATATGCTGCCAAGATTGAGCAGAAGTTCAAACAGAGGAATCAAGACTTTGTGTTTACAAATCAGAAGCAAGGGAAAGTTACTCCCAAACTGTAGAACAAAGGACCAAATCAAGGCGGGGCAGTGCAGGACAACCCACCAAAGCCACAAGAAAATAACAACACCACAAAGCCAAAAAAGGACACGGGGATGTGGTGTGAGTTCCATAAGAGCTTCACTCACAACACAAGTGAGTGTCGGGCCAAGCAGTCACTGGTAGCTGAGTTGAAGGCTTTTGAATTAGATGCATGCTTTGACTCTGAATCAGAACCTGACAAGGGGAATGACAAGGGGAAGCATATTATCGATGTGGATCCCAACGCCACCATTTCCACTACAAATATCCAGAAGGAGGAACTAGAAGATCCAGAGGAGGTAGAGTGTCTCTTCCATTCCAAGATGTGGGTAAAGGGTTCCCCGTTGTAGTTCATTATCGACAGCGGGAGCCAGAAGAACCTCATCTCGGTGGAGGTCATGAAGCGGTTGGGCTTGCCAATCACAACACACCTACAACCATACACCATCGGGTGGTTGCACCAAGGACAGGACCTCCACGTCAATCAACAATGTCTCCTTCCCGATAGCATCAATCCCTTCACGGATGAGGTATTATGTGACATTGCTCCTCTTGATGTTTCTGATGTACTATTAGGCCAACCGTACTTGTGGAAGAGACATGTTGTGTATGATTCTAGGCCTTGTGCTGTTATTGGTTACTGCAAAACAATGCAATAAGCTCATTTCCAAAACCAGGAAATTTGTTTTCCTGATGATCCACCCTCAGGGAAAGAGGAAGACTATGGCCATGACCTCTAGACAAGGCCCCGCTGCATGAAAAAAATAGATGGATAAGGTCATGGAGGAGTACGAGGACATCTTCACCTCCCCCGCAGCGGTGTCTCTACACTGCCAGGTCAAGCACCCCATTGATTTGACCCCAGGTGCGTCGCTACCCAATGTACCCATCTACCGACACTTTGTCCCGGAGAATGAAAAAATCAAGAGGCAGATTCAGGAGATGTTGCAGAAAGGTCACATCCGACCAAGTTCATTTCCCTGTGGGAGCCTGATCGTATTGGTGCAGAAGAAGGATGGGACTTGGAGACTTTGCATTGACTAGCGGGCACTGAACAAGATCACTGTCCGAAATAGGTACCCGATCACACGAATTGATGACCTTCTGGACCAAATCAAGGGGGGGAAATATTTCAGCAAGATTGACTTGAAGTATGGGTATCGGCAGGTACCAATCAAACCCTCTGATGTGTGGAAGACTGCATTCAAATCCAAGGAGGGCCTTTTCGAATGGTTGGTCATGCCTTTCAAGTTGACGAATGCCCCTGCAACCTTCATGAGGCTAATGGACGACATCCTGTGACCATTCACCAACTCATTTGTAGTGGTGTACTTGGATGACATTCTGATCTTCATCCGGACTTGGGAAGAGCACCTGCACCACATCTGACAGGTCCTCCAAACACTGCGGAAACACAAGTTGTGTGCCAATTTGGAGAAATGAACTTTTGGCATAACCCAGGTTCAGTATCTGGGATACATTATTGATGAGTAGGGGGTGCATGTGGATCCAACAAAGATCCAAGTCATTTAGGATTGGCCAGCCCCAACGACCCTAACATAGCTCTACATATTTTTAGGTCTTGCCAATTTCTACTGCAGGTTTGTGTTGGGATTCTCTCATATCACTTGGCCCTTGAGTCAAGTCACCAAGGGAGGAGCTAAAGAAAAATTATTTTGGTTTGAATCTCAACAGAAGGCGTTCGGGGAGTTGAAGCATCGCCTCTGCTCTGCACTAGTGCTCACATTACCAGACTTGCAACAACCATTTGAGATCGAGATAGATGCCTCTGACTATGCTATTGGGGCAGTCCTTACTCAACATGGTCATCCAGTGGCATATCACAGTGAGACACTTTCCGACACAATTTAGAAGTATCCCACTTATGACAAAGAAATGTATTCCATTGCGCAGGCTTGTTGGAAATGGAAGCATTACATTTTGGGAAGGAAACGATCATCCACACAGACCACCAACCCATGCAGGTCATACAGACACAAGGGAAGTTGCAGAATGATCGCCATCAGAAGTGGTCCACATACCTGCAACAATTTCATTTGAACATTAAGTACAAAAAAGGCAATACCAATAATGTTTCCAACTTCCTCAGTTGACCACCCATCATGGTTCTAACCACTGTGCTAAACTCTTGTGGGCATGAGACTTCTGATTGGCCTCTTATCTACACAAGTGATCCAGAATTCGACCACACATACAATACACTCTTGGAGGGTAAGCAAGTTCCCAATTTTCACCTCCAAGATGCCATGCTTTGTCACCTGGGACACCTTTGTGTTCCTTCAAGCGAGCATGCCAAGATGATTTGGGAGGCACACTACAGTCGGGTCATTAGGCATTTCGGGGTCGAGAAAACCGTGGTAGTACTGCAAAAGTATTTCTATTGGTCGAACCTTCGACAAGATGTCGGGAAGTACATCAAGTCCTGCACTGCTTGCACCATTTCCAAACCGAGCATCAAGATGCAAGGCCTCTATACTCCGCTTTCTACCCCCAGTAGACCTTGGGAATCCATCTCTATGGATTACATGTCAGGCCTTCCTTCTACTAAGCATGGCAATGAATGTGTTTTTTTGGTCGTCGACCGATTCTCGAAGATGTCCATTATGATGGCCTACAAGAAGAATATCTTAGTAGAAGCTACTGCTAAACTCTTCTTTGAACAAGTGTGGGTTCACTTTGGGATCCCACATTCTATCATCTCAGATCAGGATAGTAGGTTCCTCGGTACATTTTGGTCAAGCCTCTGGTCGATGTTGGACACCAAGCTCACCAAGTCCACAGCTTTCCATCCACAAACTGATGGCCAGACAGAGATCGTCAACCGGATGATCGTACACATTATGCGCATGTACAATTCAAAGAATCCACGCACATGGGATGAGAGCCTCCCCTATGTACAACACAACCACAATCAGGCTCTCCATAGCTCAACCAACCATAGCTCCTTTCAAGTGGGCTTGGGATTCTAGCCACTATGTCCCATTGACATAGCCATGCCATTTGTGGCTACTCAGGAAGATTCAGCTCATGTCCAGACGGAGGCAGATAAGGAAAACAACTTCATTGAGCACATTCAACACATCCTCCAACAATTTCATGACATCTTGGATAGATCCAATGCTAAGTACAAGTAGAGACATGATCAACATCGAGTGCCACACAACTTCCAAGTGGGCGAAAAAGTGTGGCTGCATTTGCAAAAGGAGTGCCTCACTGGACCCCACCGCAAGCTTCGTCCAATCTGATATGGGTCGTACACCCTTACCAAGGATGTAGGTGAAAATTCTTTTGAGCTCAACATTCCACCATTCCTTGGTCTGCACCCAGTTTTCAATGTGGACCACCTTTGGCCCTACTTTCCACCTCTTCTAGACACATTCGACATGGCAGAACAACTCACACCAACATAGTTAAATCCAGACTGCATGGAACAAGCCAGAACTGATCAGATCATGGATACAAAGATCAAGCACACCCGAATACAAAGGATACCGCTATATCGAGTTGTCAAAGTAGGCCAACTCCTTCACCAAGGAAAATGGCTCACCAGAGACCAAGTTCAGCAGAAGTTTCCTCATCTCATGGAGGAACTCAACGCAATGGGGACCATTGCTTCCTAAGGGGGGAGGAATGATCCAAGTGGATATTGGTGGCCACCCACCTATTCCACTTGGACCCCCATCATTTCTTCTTTCAGTTTTTCAGTTTCCGCACAGTTTACTATTTTTAGTAGTTTTTCGGGTCCTGAACTTCTGGAGCCGTTTTGAGGCCTTAAATGACGTTTTTTGGGAACACGGGGAGAAACATGGATTGTATATTGATTTTTCTCACCCAAAATTGGTTTTCCTCGAATAGATATTTCTAACGAGGTATAGAACGCATCAAACGGAGATCGTATGCCAAAGTTACGTCCTCGGGAAGTTGATGTACCAACTTACCCAAACGAGGCCCATAGTCTTGGCATTTCATCTCCTAGGGTTAGGTATTTGGATTTTTAGGGTTTTCCATTGTTTCTCAATAATAATAGGCCTTCAAGCCTCATTTTAACACTGTTCAGAGGCCAATAGCCACCACATCTCTTCTCAGTGATAAGCTACCAACGCCCTAGCTAGTTTATTTCCATTCTGTGTGTAAGCATATTTTAGTCATTTGTTATTAATGAAATGAAGTCTTATTTCCGCTGCATCTCTATGTTTATGTGTATTTCTGTATTTCATTATGTTCCTACATAAATACGGATCATAGTTTGTCAGAGATATTCAAAGAAAAGGAGAAAAACGAAGTAAGAATAGGAGACTTTGACATCGAATGTGCTCTAGATGAGGGAACACAGATGAATATTATGACAGAAAGTAATTGGGAAACCCTAGGAAGGCCTTCTATGGTTCCTTCAATAGGAAGAATAGGGTTTTTTAAAGGAAAAGTGGTAACCCTATGTGGCAGAATTACCTAGATAGCTATGAGTACCCATGGAGCTTTGATAGAGGAAGAGTTCGAAGTCATTAAATTTATTGAATACCCTGCCCCATTTCCATCTTTGTTAGGAAAGATCTGGATTGAAAAAGACCAGATCCGAAGAAAAGAAGAGAAGGAAGCCTTAGAACAGAAGAAGCAAGAACTCATAGAATTTATGACTAGAAGGATCGCCTACTTGATGGAAGAACAAGAGAACATATGTCATCTATTGAACACCAGGGACCTAGATGTTGAAGCTATAAGAGTGTCAGAGGAACCACAGAAGACCAAAATACCTAATCCATATGATGAAGGAGTATTACCCTTGGATCTTAAGAAAGAACCTCAGAAGTTTGAAGTGACTATGTCGAATGAAGATAAGACTTAGAATGGAAAAAGGATGACCGAGATGAAGCTCACTGTGAAGAAGGCTAGGAAGCTAAGTAAGAAGAGATCCAAGATCGAAAAATTACAGAAGGTTCCAGAGGAAACTTTGCATAAGGAAAAATCACAAGAATTGAGCTTCGTCGAGATATCAAAATAGTGACATCTAGCACTTCGCCATGGCACAACAATATAGCCATTGGACTGATATACCCATTCGACTTCCACCCTGAATGGAAAGAAAATCATGAAAGGATCACCACTAGACCATTGGACTGTGCCATAATGGATGGATCAACGTTCACAAAATCTTCATACCTGTTGCAACTAGACCGTTGATGAATTTCCTATTTAGCTCGTCACACACGAAGAACAGTTTTTCCAACTGAAAACTCGAAGCCCATAGAACTCGTAATTGTATATAGTGATCATTTCAAGTAGATCGTTCACCCTAGTGCAATTTTTTGAGGTCATCGTGACCCCGCTTATCTTTCCCGAGTGCATATGTCCGACGAGCTCACAGCACTTGAGGACTCCATCATAGAAGTCCTTCTTGATTTAATGACTAAGAGAGTCATATCAAAAAGAATAATGTCCATAGGAGTCCAAGACTCATCGATGAAAGGAGTGCAAGCCTCCTCATCAACTGCTCGAGCTGGAACATCTTGATCCAGTGTAAGGAGGAGAACTAAGCATAAGGATGACATAGCCAATGCAAATTTACTACCATCCATTATACTAGCTTACATACCCCCTCTGAGAGGTGATATTAATAGGGACAATGTCCCTAGATATTTTGAATATACCCTAGTAACTTCATATTTACTAAAGGGAGTACGCACCTACTACGTAGATCAAGACAAGGTTACAACATTGAAGTTTTGAGACTTCAACCTGGGGGACTGAAAAGTTTATAGCATGCTTTCCTCGTATAAGTACTTGATGTGAACTAAGGGAAAGAACTTGAAGTTCATCCCACAGGAATGGACAATGAACCTTGTGTAGTCTACTCTGCTAAACGTTATGAAAATACCACACTTTGCTAGACACAAGGAGGTGAATGCTTGTGTAAATGTATTTCTATTAAGATACCATAGAGGATACATGTGGTTACACTGCCACATATCTTTTGATCTTGCGCTAATCAATAGGATCACTGGGCTTAACATGCATGGCCTTGATCCCCGTGAGTACTATCCTAGAAAGACCGCAGATCATGCTCTTGCACATAAGATAAAAGAGGCCTATGGTGATGTTAAGAAATGTTTGAGAGGCTACAAGGTAGCTTCTATTGAAAGTGGAAAAGTTTGCCTCACATGCCAACTATTGTAGGGAATCTAGTACATAAGAATTGACCAACACGAGTATTAGGCTTTGTAGTTTACCTCACAAGAAATTGCGCAGAGGGACTATAGATGAACTAGGTCAAGTACCTGTGAATCAACTAGAGATTGACTGCAGAGAAGCTCAGGATCAAGGGAAAAAATTCCATTTTAGCTGGCTCCCGATACTAATCGCCTTTGTTGCATGGGAGCTGCCAGAAGGCACAACTTTCCTGTACCTTGACCCTTTTGAGCCACTAGCTATGAAGTTTAGTACCTTGTGGTACTCGAATGACATGAGAAAGAAATGGAAATCGAATGTCATTTTCCACGTATATTATAATCAACTGAATGTATCCATAAGGAGTGAACCTTGCATAACCCCAAACACTTTACAGAGATTCCAACCTCTCATAAAGTTCAGTGTGGACCACCATTTTATAAATCTAACCCCATGCATTGATGAGCACCAAGAACATCTCCAGTCCTACTATAAGATGACAGAAGAAGACCTGGAAGAGATCACCAAGGAGTGGTTGGCGGACCTCCTTATTTCATCAAAACCTGCATAAATTTCAGACATCGACAACCCAGAAATTATGCAAGATACACCTGGGCCCAGTAGAACAAAGAAGACAAAGGAGAAGAAGAAGACCGAAGAGGTTCAAGATCTAGATAGAAGATCTGTAAGGATGACTTCCATTATGCCAGATGAAAAAGGTGCAGAATATGAGAAACAACAAGTCAAAGTATCGCTAGCCAGGGACGAAGCAGAATCATTGAAGAAAAGGAAGGTTTCACCTCTGAAATCTTCCTCCAGAAAGAAACTAAGAACCCCTGTAACTAAGATGTGAACTTCCCTCATGTTGGATGACTTTGATTTCATTGTTGTAGTGGTCAATGAATCTTTAAAGGAAATAATATAGAATAAGGAAGTGAAGCAGAAACAAATGTATAGCCATATTGAGATCACGCTCCAAGGAGTACAACAGGCACTCTAGTCCAACCGAGCAATCTCTACTATGCCTCTGCCAGAAGGAATAGCAGAAGAAGGATATGAATCATTCCACCTCTACAAGATTGTCGATACAGTCGAAGTACGCCTTCGACGTGCTCAGGAATAAAAAGCACAAGCCACCCAAGCCCTCAAGAAGGCACAGGAAGAAATTATTGAGCAACGTCAAGCAATACAACAAGATAATAATGCTCTCCAAGGAAAATTTGAAGAAGATTGAGCGAAGGCCCAAAAAGATAAAGAGAAGTTTCTCGCGAAGTAGATCAGAACAAAAGAAGCAGTCAACAGAGAATTTCTCTCTGTGATTGGCTTAGAGCAGAAGGCTGAAGAGCCCATAGAGCGTCAAGCGATGAAGTTGGCTAAAGTTATGAAATAGCTTCAACAAAGGGTTGTGGAACTAGAGCTTCAAACCATACCACAGACTCCATAAGAAGTGTGCGACCAATGATAATTGGACACTCAGAGTGCAGTCGAGAGGATTAGAAAACTTGCTGCATAATGCAAACAACTAAGTAACAAAATCACGCAGATATATGAGCAACTATTTGAAGACCCAGATTTGAAGAAACTGGAGTCCCAAATCCAAGAAGTGAAGTAGCACACAAATACAGTACATGCACAACTCAAGCTTCTGTCACTAATCGAGAGGATGAATAGATCCCAAGAATAATGAATTGCCCAACAACTTGTTATTACCATGCAGAACAGAGTGATGGAAGTCACCCAGACACTCCAGTTGAGCCAGGGGGAGGCCTATATACTATTTGAAGAAATTGAAGGCCAAGGAACACTATTGGAACAAGTAGTTGTTACAATCGAGAAGCACCTGGAAGGGCCTATTAGCGAAGTGGTTGTTCAGGAGTTCGCTGAGAAGGAAGCAATAGCATAGAGACAAGTCGAAGAAGCTCGAGCCAAGATTGATACCTTTGAGGAAACTTTACCCAGATCTAAGTGACTTGGGATGAGTCGCAGGTGAGTGTTGGGGGCCTATTGGCCCTTGACCAAGTTTGAGGAAACACTTGGTCATATTTGACCATTTTTTGAACTTCGATAGTTTGTCAAAGATGGAGCGCAACATGAATCAGAGATCGTGGAAGCTAGACCCCTTTCTTGGGTCCTTTTTGGGTATTTGGGGATAATGTAATGGGTATGGGATGTCGGCCCAATGGTTTACCCATGTTTACACCTATTTTGTAAAGTATAAACAAGTAGCTAGGAAATTTAAGAGAGGTGGAGAATCTATGTGCTAGAAAAGGATTTGTGTATATTGTGTGACCGACTTGTAGAGCGGAGTAAAAGTGTTTTAAGTGTTGAGTGCATGGATTGTAATAAGTCTCTATGCTATATCTACTCAGGGAAGGAGGATCTGGCAAGGTGCGTGTAGATCTCTTGTCCTCTGCGGAGTACAATTTTGAGCTATGTGTTGTAATCAGATTAACCAAAGCTAATAAAGAAGAATAAGACTTTATGGACGTAGCCCTAGGGTGGGGGTGAACCACGGTAAACCTGTGTGTTGTACTCGGTGCCTCAACCTAATGTGTTTGTTTCTTTCCATGTGTTTTTCTTTGATATGATTATGCTATGTGATTTTCTATGATATACTTAGATAGATCTACTTTTATTTGTGCTTCTTATATGTATGGATGTAGATCTGACATATAGGAAAGTGTTGAGTGCTAGACCTATTTTGTTATTTCTAAGTGCTAACTTAAGCTAGATCTAAGTGAATGTTGCGGTGTTGTACGTCATATGTGGAGTGCCATGAGGGATAAATACTGATGAATGATCTACCCTAAAGTGTTTTCTAAGTGTTCGAAATATTAGATCTATGTCCTAGCTAAGGTTCTAGACACCTGAGTCTTGCAACCACCCCTGCCTCTACCTTAGGTGAGACCTCATCTTCTTCACAAGTGTTGCCAAAAGGGCCAGTAGTTAGGGTTTTGTTGGTGCGTTGTTGAAGCATTGAACCCTGGGTCTACCCCTGTGCCAACATTTGGTAGCCATATTTTGTGGTTCATTTGAAATCATAGAAAGGATTGGACCAGTTTCATATATGCTTACATTGCCTGCATCCGTGACTGTACATAATGTGTTTCATATTTCAGTACTTAAGAAATATATACCTGATGCTAATCATGTAATTGATTGGAATGTGATTCAGGTGGAGTAGGAAGGCGTCTTGTAGGTGCATCCAATGCGTATACTGGACGGAAAAGAAAGTAGCTCTAGAATCGAGCCATAGCACTTGGAAAAGTCCAATGGACCTAGTAAAATCCCGAGGACGTAACATGGGAGCATGAAGATGCTATGTGGGTAGAGTACCCACATCATTTTGAAGATTTTTGAAATCTTGTTGTTGTTTTGTAAATAAGTTGCAATAAGGATAGTGCAAAAATAAGGGGAGGGGATTGTAATACCCTAAGGCCAAGCCCCTTCTGAATTGTAATTTTTTCTTATAGGTTGATGAGACAAGTGGTTATAAGATGAAAGGATTATGTGTTTATTAGGCTAGTGAGCTAGATGTCAAGGCCAGTGAGACTGATTTTTGTATATGTAAGTACTTGCAATATTAATAAAATATAAACATTGTTGCATGTATACTGACCATGAAGAAAATTTATGGGGGACTAAGGTCCACTAGGTAGGGTAAGGAAGGGGGGGCTAAGTATTTGGGCCTAGGGGCTAAGCTAGGGGGATTACCTTTAGAGGAATAATATTTTGATATTAATTCTTGAAGACTAAAGTGGAAATGATATGTCTTTGTTATCCTAAGTTCTTGGAAAGTGGGACGTAGGCTAAATGGAGTGCATGCAACTCTGGGAAGACAAGTGTCGACTCGGGCTCATGCAGTTAAAAATTGAAGCGTCAATTGTGTTGTGGGTTTGTTGGTCATTCTTCCATCCTTCACCTGAGTTCGTCTTTCCATTCTCCCATCCTCCATCTGAACCCAATACCTCTTTCATATGGCCTCTAGATACCCTCACGCATCTTTGAAACCATATCCCATGAAGTCGTCTTGTGTTGCTTTCTGTGAAGACGACGCAATTGTAGGCGCCTGAGCCGTGTTGTGACTTAGCGTTAGGTTTTTTCCTTTTTGGGTGTCCATACCGATTTTTCCCCTGTTGTTGTTTATATCACCCGTAACCGACTATAGCTGAGTCAAAGACTGGTTGAAGAGGCAGGTTGTCAGGCCTGTGAGAAACTCTTCCATGTGAGAGATTTTGTTGGGAAGTCAGTTCTCCTGGAAGGGAGTCTCGTAGAAGCTACAATACTTTAAGACTTTTGGTCTATCCTATTGCTGAAGCCCAAGGTAAGGGAGGTGTACTAGCCAATGGACTTGTATTAGTGAAGGTGTATCCTCCTGGGGTGGAGCACATGTGTGGGGAATGAGGGTTTGTGTGTTGTGGGCATAAGTGGCTCTTGGGATAAAATATACTTCATGTTTCTTTGTGCAACTTCCTTGTTGTCCTTGACAATCCTAGAATTACCTTTCCCGATGGATTTTAGTCCCATATCAGGGGTGACCTACTACTAAGAGTGATGAGAAGTGCGGTCTAAGGCTGGGAGGTTCGTGGAAGCTCTCCACACACTTGGTGGATTTACTCCAACTAAAAGACAAGTATCATTGTTGTTCTTAATTATTATATTATGCATGTTTTGTGATGCTTGAATGTTATCATGTATTATGTTTCATGTGGATTTACTGTTAATCTTATTTGAATTTGAACTGGTAGCAGTAATTCTGTGTTTATTGTGATTAAGTGTTTTAAATTCATTAAAATGCATATATATCATATAAGTGTATATTTTGCATGGTAGAATTACCCAGTCTCTATAGGTTCTTGGATGTTACAAGCCTACCGTGGCCCACTCTATCATATCTTAGGCTACTCTAGCCTACCTTGGCCTACCCTATGCTACTCAAGCCTACCCTATCCTACCATAACCTATTTTTTCCTACCCTGACCTACTCTAGCCTACCTTGGCCTACTCTAGCCTACCCTAACCTACCCTAGACTACCCTACCCAAACTTATCCTATCCTAGCCTAACCTAGATTAGCCTAACCTTTCCTAGGTAGCCCTATCCTAGCCTACTCTAGCCTATCCTAACTTACCCTACCCTATCCTAACTTACCCTACCCTATCCTAACTAATATTATTGTATCTTAACCTTGCCTACTCTAGCTTAGCCTAGCTTATTCTAGCTTACCCTACCTTGACCTATCCTAAAATAGGATAACTTATCCTAGTTTATCCTATCCTACCTTATCCTAGTCTAGTTTAGCCTACCTTAGCCTAATGTAACTCAACCTTAGCCTAGCTTAGCATAGCCTACCTTAGCCTAGCTTAGGATATCTTATCCTAGCCTAGACTACTCTATCCTATCATAACTTAATCTATCTTAGCCTACATTAGCATAGCCTAGCTTAACCTATTCTATCCTACCTTAAACCAGCCTACCCTGACTTAACCTACAGAAGACTAACCTAGTCTAGCCTAGCCTATCCTACTCTATCCTAGCCTATCCTACACTAGCCTAACCTAGCTTAAAAGACTCTAGCCTAGCCTAACCCAGAAGACTCTAGCCTAGCCTAATATAGCCTAGCCTAGCCTAGTCTATCCTAGCCTAGCCTAATCTAGCCTAACCTTTCCTAATTTATTCTAGCCCACCCTACTCTACCATAGGCTACCTTAGTCTAACCTAACCTAGCCTAACCTAACCTAGCCTACAATAACCTATCCTAGTCTACCTTAAACTAGCCTACCCTACATTAACCTAACCTAGCATATCCTAGCCTACTCTAGCTTAGCTTAGCTTACTGTAGCCTATGGTATCTTAACCTAGCCTATTATAAGCTAACCTATCCCAATCAAGCCTAGCGTAGCCCACTCCATCCTAACTGATCCCACTCTAGCCTAGCCTATCCCACTTAAACCTAACCTAGCCTACTATAAACTAGACTAGACTAGCCTAGCCTAGCCTAACTTAGCTTATTTCCTAGACCAACCTAGTGTAGCCTAGTGTATCCTAGCCCACTCTAGCCTAAACTGGACTATCCTAGACTACATTAAACTAGCCTAGCCAATCCTACTCTCACTTATTCTTGCCTATCCTAGCCAACCTAGCCTACCTTACTTTAACCTTTTCTAGCTTAACCTATCCTACCTTAACTTACTCCCTAGACCATCCTAGTGTAGTCTATCCTAGTGTAGCCTACTCTAGACTAGAATGAACTAGCCTAGACTACATTAAACTAGACTAGACAACCCTAATCTCACTTACTCTTTCCTAGCCTAGCCTACCTAGACTACCTTACTTTAACCTTGCTTAGCCTACTCTAGCCTAGCCTAGCTAGCCTACCTTACCTTAAACATGACTAACCTACTCTAGCCTAGCCTATTTGACTCTATCCTAACCTAGCCTACTCTAGCCTAGCTCAATCTCGCCTAACCTAACCTTTCCTAGTCTAACGCACTTTAACCTTAGCTAGCCTACCCTATGTTAACCTTTCCTATCCTACTCTATCCTATCTTATCTGAATCTAGCATACCCTAGCATGCCCTAGCCTATCCCATTCTATCCTAGCCTATCCAACTCTATGTAACATCCCCAAAAATAAATTATTGTTAAGTCTGAAATTGCTTAAGAATTTATTTCCGTTTTTGGTAAATTCGAAATTGGAAAATTATTTCCATTTATGGAAATTTTGAATTTTGAATTTAATTAATTGTAAATTATGATTTTGACTATTGGGAAAATATCTGATTTGACCCAACTAACTCTTTGACTATGACACTTGTAATAAACAAAAAAAATTATGTTTATTGTCAATGGACAAATGGAACAGCCAAGTTGAAAATCAACTGACCATGACTCCATGAGTGGGGAACATGTTGGAACTACCTCAAGGCTAAATGTTACAAGTGGAAAATCAAGAATTTGGCCATTGGAAGCCCCTGAAAATCAAGGATTTGGAAATATGTGAAAATTACCAAAGGGGAAAAGACCTAGGCATAAATTCTTTTGGCATATAAAGCATATCGGAGAAGGCAGGATGTTGCCAAGTATGTTGGGAATTATAATCATCTCTTTCTATTTTGAGCACTTTTTTTGAGTGTGAGGCAAAGAAAAGTTTTTTTTCTGAAACTGAAGAACTATTGCGAAGGAGGAATTCTGGAGTTCGCCCTCATGGATTCATGGTCAGGCTAGGAGGTGAATGAAACAAGTAGTTTCGTTGTTCTGTTCTAAGGTTGCGAGGAACTTGGCTATTCCATTTGTTGTTTGGAAACTATTCAGATATGTCTATCTACTCTTTCTTTGTTCAAATATTATTTCAATTATTAGCTTCTAGAATGCATCTATTTAAATCTGGATGAAATCATTTCGTTTATTAAATTATGATGGAATGGGATTAATTGTAGGATAAATACTTACCATTTAATTATAGTCATTGAATAAAATTTTATGTATCTTGGTTGGAAATTAAATTTAATTACGAGAATATATTAGGAGATGCATCTATGTTAAACAACATATCCTTTCATTTCTATTATGAAATCCGTACCAGATATATAAATCATATGCTTCTAAGATATCCAGTTATGTAACTGAACTTTAGATTGTGCAAGCACTAAATGAAATTTTGAAAGTAAAACTGAGACTGATATATATATATATATATATATATATATATATATATATATATATATATATATATATACATGCATATCTATGTAGGTTATATAGGAAAGACCATAATAAATAATGGAAATACCAGACAACACGAGTGCCAAACGAGACTTGATGAATTAACCATATGAGCATATATATATATTTATATGAGTACATATATATAATTGTTGTGCATGATGTTTCATAACCTTTTCTACAACTAAGTTTTTTTATTTTGTTTGTTAATTTGTGTAGGACCTGCGATTAACCTGTGGCTTGAGAAACCGCGACTCAGGGGCATCTAAGCCATCAAAATCACCCAGGGATCGCACCCGGCCTGAGCCACACCAACCCTTAACATGGTTGGATTTTTTGTCCCCGCAGGTTTCGAACCGGTGACTTTAACAACACGGAGTGGCTTAACAACACACTCCGTCACCGACTGTCCTACACCTCGGGGACTTTTCTACAACTAAGTTAATTATACATATGAATGAAAATAATTGACATGGGATATTTGGAACAAACATTTCATTATTTAAAACTACACAACAATTAATGTATAGTACAATTATTCCCTCATAAACACCAAGAGCTTATCTAGTGTCAATTTATACATAGTCACAATATAGAGACTAATTAAAACAAATCATAGTATTTGAATGGAAAAAAGACAACGGTACATTTCGTTAACAACAGATTTTAGAATATTTGTGCATCTACAAGATCAGATCCAAATAGTCATAAACAGAAAACTCGGAGCGATAGCCAACATCGTCGGGACCCAGACCTGAAAACCTTGAATTCCAAACTTTAAATTGAAACCCAAGTACCTTTCGTGAATAGGGTATCGTCCCAATCCATCGTGGTGACTATGTAAGCCCTTCAAGAAAGATGAGACAAATTGTTAGCATCAGATAGAATTCAAACAAAACCTTAGCATATAAGTTAAATCATATAAGATAACAAAGATCTCATCAAAAAACTTAATAATTATCTTGAATTCATCACAGGTAGGCTTCCATACGTAGTCGCGATCCATCGACACCCCGAAAGGGGAGGAGTGAACTTGAATAGTATGATGGGTACCCTCACAGTAAAACTAGGATCCCATCATTAGATGTGATAACCAATACAGAAATGAAATTATACTAACCATTTTCGTAACTGTAAAATAGTTGAGACATTTTTCAAGAAGAATAATCAACGTCTTATAGCATATGATTACTACACAAAGTCACTATTCGAGTCACAAAGAGAGTACACCGAACTATGGTACTCGTAAGAATGAATTTATACAGAAACCCATATGAATAATTCAAACCAGTACATAATACCTTTATGAAGAAATTTAAACCAATTCAAAAATCTTTATGAAGAAGTCTAAATCAAACAAAAATTAAGTTGAACTTTACTCAAATGCCATAGGAAGAAAAACCCAATCAGAACTTAGGATATGATCAAAAAATGATGTTTATTTCCTTATTTTCCCACAGTTTGACGTGAACCATAGTTAATAAAGTCAAAGGCCAGGTGTCGAAGAATTTTCTTCTCAAAGCAGAAGGATGTCGAGTTACACAATGAGTGACCCCTGCTATTATTGTCATGTTCTAGTATGAGAATGATTTATGATAGACAACGAGGGGTGTATACAGAGAAATGAAGGAATTTCAGAATATTAATAGAGGCACAGGTCCCACACAGTCTTCACGAATGTTAATTAAATAAACTCAAAGGAAAGTGAATTTAACACATACACTGTGTAAGGGAAAGATCTTCCTCAAAATTAATCTAATACCCAAATCAACATTGAATACCCAAACATTTCCATGAAGCAAATAGAAAAACCACAGAATAGATAGAGAATCTTACCAAATCAATAAAGTATTGGGAGGACATAGGTAGGACATGTGCATCAATACCGGATGGTGTAACCACATATGAAAGAGAACGAGAAAACCCAAAATAAAATGTATTAACAAAACCGACACCCTCTCCACCTTTGAACTTTCAGTCCATAGAACTGGCTACGAGATTATTCACAAATGACATATCTAGCATAGCGTACCAGGGTTTGGGTAGAAGACGAAACTAAGGTTAAGGGAAGAGCCACAAAAAACCCTAAGTGATGCCGAACACACTTATGTTAAAAGAAAATTAAAACCTATTACTGAAGTTGAAAATACTACCATGTTCAAGAACTCTTAAGGTAACCAGGCACTTTAGTAATATAGGGAGTCGAATAAACATTGTCGAATAATGCTTACATAGCAAGGGGTTCCAACCGGTGCTCTCCAAAACATTCCTTTCAACAATATGAGTTCCAGTTTCATGAATGTTGGCCACTAGACCGATCCTAATAGTAACAGAGGTAGTCTCACACTAATTTTCATACATGCAGGGACTTAAATGAATGAAAAAGATGATAGTAAAACCTCCAATGAGGCTAGTAATGGTGATGGGTAGAAAACTGTGTTGATTCCATGTGATCCATGCGAGGTGGAAAGAGTGTAGTGGGCACAAAGGATGAGCGCTAGCACAAGGAGTATGCTACATGATACTTATTAAATGCCATACATATAGTCATTAAAACTAGACAACGTTACCCCTGCCACATTATTTATTTTCATATTTATGGTAAAGAACAAGTATAGGCCAGTTAGGGTTTGAACGTGCATCAAATTTTATTTGTGTTATTACCTATAGCCTTGTAAATACTTGGATCCAAATTAGTTACCATGTGGGTGTTCGACAATAACAGTTACCCTTGTGATAGTCATAACTACCTTGAGCTAATACTTGTGTAGCATACTTATAACTGTAATAAAAAATAATCAGGATTGTTAAAAGATTACATAATTATACTATGGGTTTGCGTGAATAGAATAACAGTCCTATAGTTTTTTTTATAAACACTTTGTTCCAATAGAATGAAATACCAAGATGGATATATGACTTAGGTAGTAGATTACACCTTCACTATTGTGGAAGGTAGGATTAGCATTGTCACAATAAACATGTAAACTTGGTTATCTATATAACCTACATCCATGTGAAGAAGCGGTAAGACTAAGCTATGGATGCCAAGAAAGTAGTGGAACCTTTCTGTCATAAAGTTTATGATTCTTTGAAGGTTTTCCTCTTTTGAACAAATGGTAAATTATACTGACCCTAAATAAAATAAAATAAATTATTTGTGAAATTTGGGAAACATTACATATGGTATCAAAGAGAAGGTTAAAACACTTGGACCTTAAATAGGGCCAAAATATTTACTTAAGAACATATTCTATGTTTACGCAAAACTAACAAAACAATTAATGTTACAAACATAAAACACTATATTTATGTTGTGAACATGGCAGACCAGAACGAAGAAGAGATCAGATTCAAGGAGAATCCTGAGTAAAGGCCTCCTGAATAATAGAGGTAGAACAATGACGAAACTTCACCTACCAAAGTTCTGGAAACTATGATAAATATCATTGTTGAACTGCAAGTCTTCAAAGCAGACAATGAGAAACTTAAAAAGCCACAGTAGCAACAACAAGAAATAAATGAAGTTTCGCTACGAAGCATAGTGACAAAAAGGATACCCAAGGATGATAACTAGGAAGAAGAGGTCAGTAATAGGGCCTCTAAGAATTTTGGGCCCGAAGTAGAAAAAGGGGACATCTCTTCCGAAGGTACACCTTTAACAGAAGATAAAACAGAAACATGAAGAAAAAGGAAACAGGTGGACCATCTTGAGGGAGAGTTTAAAATAATCAAACTGTCTACCTTTGATGGAGAACCCAAAAAAGGGGAGGAAGCTAAAGCATGGTTATTATACATAAAGAAGTATTTCCAAATTTAAGACTATTCCAGTAATATGAAGGTCAGAATGTCCATCTATAATTTTAAAGGAAAAGATAGCATATGGTGGCAGGACCTGAAGTTCACCAAGAGCCTAAAGGAAAAACAGATGGAATGGTCAGATTTTAAGAAATACTTTAAGAAATATTATCTATTTGAAAGTTACTATGAAATAAAAATCAAAGAGTTCTATGAATTAAGACTCGGTCAAATGGCTATGGATGACCTGATAAAAAAATTCCTAGAATTATTAAGGTTCATGCCTTACATCTGGGAGGACAAAGTAAAAATTCAGTGGTTCCTAAGATGTTTACCAGATTTGTATAAGGAAAAAATTGAATTCGACAACCCCAAGTCCTTGAGTGAAGTTTTCTGGAAAGACCAAATGTGTTACAACCAATACAAACAATATTCATAATTTCCTAAGGGTTGGAAGGACAAGAAACAAGACCGAATGAACCAATGGAAGAAGGGATATCAACCAACCCCTTTTTAGAATGCAACAAAGAGTTTTCCAAGGAAATATTTCTAGTTCAACAACCAAAACACCCAAGGAGGTGGTAACCCAGTTAATTTGGGACCAAAGAAGTTTGGAGACAGCCCGAGAGAACCGTTACAATGTTGGGAATGTGGAGAACCTCACTTAAGGAGAAACTTTCCATGTTAGACATCAGCAACCAGGACTAAAGTTCAGAACCTACATGAATCCTCTACAATGGGAGATATAGGCAAAAGTTTACATCGGATCAATGCAACCGTGGATGGCTGACAAGCTAACCACCAGTCCACTGTAGTGGAAATTGAAGGTAAAATTAACCATACTTGTGTTTCCGTTTTAATTGATCCTAGAGCTACATTAAGTTATATCGCTCCTGGTGTAGTGGATTGAAATAAAATTAAAAGAACAAAACATGCAAAATCATGTCTAGTACAACTTGCAACAGGGACAAAAAGAAAGGTATCTAATTTTATTTTCGACTGTGAGTTCAGTTTAGGCGGTCAAAACACAAATACAGATCTGAACATTCTACAATTAGGGTCTTATGACATAATTATCAGAATGGATTGGCTAGAAAGACATAAATAAGTTTTAGACTGCTATGAAAAATCACTCAAATATAAAGATGAAAATGATGTTGTTAGAACAGTACAAGGTATACAAAAACCAGTCTCAATTAGGAAGATTTAGGATATGCAATTTAAGAAGTGCATGAGAAAGGGTTGTCAGATTTATGCCATCCAAGTGACAAATCTATTGGAAAAAGAAAATAAATCTAGCTTGGAGGATTTTTTCGTCTTGCATGATTTCAGGGATGTGTTTGTTGATGAGATACTTGAATTACCCCCAAGGAGAGAGATAGAATTTTCTATAGACCTACTTCCTGGTTCATCCCCTATATCTAAATCACCCTACCAAATGAGTTTACCATACATAACAGAATTAAAAATTCAACTACAGGAATGATTGGACAAAGAATATATTAGACTGACTATTTCACCATGGGGAGCACTAGTCCTTTTTGTTAAAAATAAATATAGAACTCTGAGATTATGCATTTATTATAGACAATTAAACAAAATGATTGTTAAGAACAAGTACCCTTTACCTAGGATCAATGATCTGTTCGATCAAGTAGGTGGGGCAAAGATTTTCTCTAAATTGGATTTAAGATCTGGTTATCACCAGGTTAGGATAAAAGATGAGGACATAAGTAAAACAACATTCAGAATGAGATATGGAAATTACAAATTTGTTTTTATACCATTTGGTCTCACTAACTTACCAGCCACATTTATGTGTTTAATGAACAACATTTTCAGTTAGTACTTGGACAAGTTTGTTTTGGTATTTATTGATGATGTCCTAGTATATTCTAAAACAAAAGAAGAACACGAAGAACACCTAAATATAGTTTTGCAAACTTTAAGAAAACACAAACTGTATGCTAAATTTTATAAGTGTGAATTTTACCAGAACAAAATACAATACCTAGGACACGTACTATCTGAAGAAGGTATTGCGGTCGATCTTGAGAAGATAAGAGCCATCATGGAATGGATGATCCCTAAGGATGTAGCAGACATCTGGTCATTCATGGGAATCACTAGATATTACCACATATTTATATAGGGGTTTTCCAAGATTGCATGACCTATCACATCATTAAAAAAGAAGGCAACCAAGTTTAACTAGTCACAGAAATGTTAGGATAGTTTGAACAAGTTAAAGGAATTGTTAACAACCGCACCCATTTTAAAGGTAGCAGACCCGGACAAAGACTTCATAGTCTATGTGGATGGAAGTAAAGAAGGTTTGGGTGGTATCCTGACTCAAGAAGGTCACATTATTTTTTATGAGTCCTGAAAACTAAAGGAGCATGAACAAAACTATGTCACTCGTGACTTAGAGTTGGCAATGGTAATACACTCCTTAAAGATGTGGCAACACTATATAATGGGTAGAAAATTTATGTTATAGATTGATAACATCGGTCTGAAATTTTTGTTTAGTCAACTGGACCTTAATGTAAGGCAAGTAAGATGGCTATCCTTCTTGAGCGAATTCGATTTTGAGGTAAGACACATCAAGGGTAAGGAAAAGAAGGTGGTTGATGCTTTAAGTAGAATATTTCATGGGTTGTTTGAAATGAAGATTAGTAGGGCATAAAGCGATCTTGAGCAGAGGATAAGGGCTGCAGGTAATAATGATGAAAATTACACTAAAAAAGTGGCATATTTATGGAATAATACAGAAAATTAAGACAAAACATATCCAATTTTGGACATAAATGGTCTACTACAATTTAAAAACAGAATATACATACCAAATTCAATGGAATTAAAGTTAGCGGTTCTGGATGAAGTACACAAGAAACCATACTCTAGTCATCCGATATACTAGAAAATGGTAACAACACTAAGGAAGCTATTTTATTGGCTTAATATGAAGGGAGAAAAAACATAATACTTAGCCAAGTGTCAATATTCTAAGCAGGTTAAAGTTGAACACTAGCATGTAGCCAGCCTATTGCATCCCTTACCTATGATGGAATGGAAATGGGAGACTATATCGCTGGACTTTATTACAGGTTTGCCTAGAAATACAAAACAGAGTGATTCAATTATGGTGGTAATCGATAATCTTAGTAAGTTTGCACACTTTATTCCTATAAAGTCTACTTTTAAAGCTATTAACATCGCTGAAATATTCATGGAAGAAATTTTTAGACTTCATGGTATTCCTAAAATGGTGATTTTGGATAGAGACGTAAAATTTACATCTACTTTTTGGAAAGAATTGTTTGCAGGGTTAAATACTGACATGAATTTTAGCACAAGTTATCATCCACACAAAAATGAGTAGAACAAACGAACAAACCAATTCATGGAAGATATTATACATATGTACGTAAGAACAAAACCAAGCAAGTGGGAAGATGTAAGGACCCTCCTCGTTACGACAACAACTCTGATAACAGGTACAATTTTTATTTATTTTTAACAGTGTGTGCGCGCGTGTAGGAGGGGAAACAGACACACATGACTCTATGTCACCGCTCGATGACTAAAAAGACGCAACCATGAGGATCACCACAAGAAGACGCAATGTGCACAAAAAGTATTTGCACGCAAATACTACTCAAGATAAGAGCACCCCACAATATCTTCAACAATAAACGACATACTGGGTTAGGTACCGTATGAACACAAAAGGAAGAATCTGTAGTAATAGGTCTTACTATTTCTGCACAGGAAAGCAGGGCGTTTAATATTAGCTCTCTTCTCTAGAGAGAGAGAAGGTCAAATAGGCTCCTGGCCGACTCCTCAGGCAGAAACTAGTAATCCCCTCAGGTGTGTCGCAAGAGTGGAAACCCTGCCTTTAAAGGGCCCGTGACTCTTGATACAACACTGGATTCTTGACGCAGAAGAACACACAGAAAAAATACTAAGGCTACTGAAGGTGTCTACATCCCTCCCAACACAAGAAGACCACACAGTGCACTATCCCCAAGTACTACAAATCAGGGACAATCAAGACCTCTACGGGAGACACAAGTCCAAGAGTTTTAATAACGACCAACCACTATTGAGACGCGAAGACATCAATCATAGATCAATTGCTCCAAGGTTTTCGGTTAAGCAATGAGTACCATCCCAGTCTTAACAATGTACATTAGTTTACTTGCAAAATCCCAGTTCACTGAATCCTAAAGGAACTACCATCTCGTCTCCATAACATAACCATGTCCTATTATGCTTTTAATAATAGTAACTTTTTAGTAACAATTTCAATAATTTAACAACATCCTTCCATCTAATCATTATCCTAGCATTGTCGTTGAATGACTAGGCCCTTCATGCCTCACCACCAACCAATAGCAATTACATAATTAACCTTGCGACTAACTACTATGGAAATAACAACTAAATGACCATTTAATAACCATTAATTAAAAAACATCACAGTTACAATTTAAATGCATTGCAAATTTAATAATAAGGACTGCTTCACCACCAACTAAATAACAAGTTAATAATTAGCATTTCAACTAACTAACATTACGACAACAATTAAATGACCATTTACTAACCATTAATCAAATAACTCTGCAGTTACCATTTAGCGCATTTCAAATTAAGCGAGTATTAGCATTGCAATTGAAACAATATTCTCGTTGCATTTAAACAAATATTCCCATACTTTACAATAACCTTACAATTCTTTCATTACTTCTCATACTGTAATACTTGTAAAGAAAGTAACTATAATCCTACCATCATATGCCATCAATACTAATAAAGCATTTTCCCTATTGTAAAAGAATTACCATAACCTAACCATATCCACGCCTTCTTCATCAATATCATTGCGATTAAAATAAAGACGACCTTACCTTTTACTGAGTTTAACAACAACAGAATTACCAAAAACCTAACCATAATTATCCATGTACTTACTTTTATAAATAGGATAGAAATGTAATTTAACCTAAGAATGGATTTTCCTTACAAAACTTGGCAATTAGATAAAGGTCGATGTGTAACCTAAAAATTAACATCACATGGGATGCATATAGTAATTGGGTTGTAGTGAAATTCATAACGATGTATTGAACTAAATAAGGATCTTCATTACAAAGGAAAAGATAATTAAAAAGGAAAAGATAATTAACCTAAAAATTAAATAAAGGTCTTCATTAGAAAGAAAAGATAATTAAAAAGGAAAAGATAATTAACATAAAAATTTAATAAGGATCTTCATTACAAGGAAAAGGAAAAGATAATTAATAAAAAAAACTATGAACAAGATACAATGAATAAGGATCTTCATTACCAATTAGTCGAGGTTTGTCATATAGAATAAAATCAAAGGAAACGTAAGGTAAACTGGAGGGTAGCAGAAAGTCCGTTTCTGGCAAATTAAAACAAGCGGTGAGGACTCATGAGGACGGGAATCAAGGGGAAACATGGGGAAGGAGAGCCCATGAGGGCCTCCATGTGGTCTATGCACAAGTGGCGGCCTATTCCGGTCGCACTCCCCAAAAATTGACATTTAAAAATAAAATCAACGATCTTGGCAGTAAAGGCAGGTCGCTGAATGTTTTCCTTAATGTTTTTTTTTTTTTTTGGGGTTTTATTTTCATTTGTTTCGTCCGCTGTAATGTAAAGAGAACCGCACCTCGATTATGTAAAAGTCTGGGTCTGACAACGAGAACTGAGTGTCGGACTGTAACTTAAAAATCTTAGTTGTCACGCCCAAATTATTTCACCTTGCACAAGATTATTCATTACTCGCTCGGAACAAGAAAAAAACCCTGGTGTAAATGTACACAGTAAAATAAAATGCCAGCAGTAACATGATACACCACAGCAGACTGAAAAAACGCCCCCAGGAAGGTAGAACGCCCACCGAAATAATTAAAAGCCCCTGGAAAAATAAAACACCCAGTTAACCCAACGCATAGCAAGTCCAAAGACAAAAACGCAGGTCTGTAACCTTTGTAAAAGCCCACGTTAACACAACACACACACAGAAATATTTGACAGCCCGTGGCAAAGGAAAACGCTTAATTAACCCCACGCGGAGCAAGAACGAAAACAAAAAACGCAGGTCTGTAACCTTAAATCAGACTGGAATAAGAACGGTCAAGGAGCGAGCAGTCAGGGGGGAAAAGTTTTCTTTTTTTTGCAGTAGCCCCATTCTAAAATCGAGTAGCAACGCTGTCTACCACCCAAAAGGGAAAAACCTAAATGCAACAGAAATATACAGACCTATTTCTGTACATTGAGCAATTTTTTTTTTTTTGAAACAATAACATAAGCACACGCATATGCACGACCAAACCAAAAGCCAAGAAGCTACGATCACCATGGTTTTAACTAGATTAAAGAACCTTCAACGAACAATCCCTGCAATTTCAGTTGTTCTATTGGCATCCTTAAATGGTTATAAACTGTGTTTACAGAAAAACGAAATCCCACAAACGAAAAGCCAGTAATCATACCCAACACGCCCCAGTCCCAATGGAACTCCCATAGTCAACTAAAACGCCCACAGATAAGTATATAAACGCAGTCATAGAAGTCCTTTCATCCAAATGGCAAGCAACAATAGAGCAAGAACAGTTATTTTACAACCATAACAAATTCTACTCGCCGAGGAATAGAAATAAAACAACCGTTACATCCAAATACAACCAATATTCTGATACCATCATAAACCCTAATGCATCCTATTCTACCAACGTACAACAACCATACCATTGCCTTATAGCTTTCCAAAATGAACTCCTATTCTCCTCGCTGCTCCGTTGCCTTGTTCCTTGTCGACCGTAGAGGACTCACCGGTACCTCCCAGCCAAATGATAGGGGTACTCTGCTTCCCCCTCAGCCCCCCGAGCCACAAAGGGGCCACACACAATCCAGACGGTAGCCTAGCTTCCCAGCTCGCCTCCAAGGCTGAGCTACCACTCAAGTCAGCCGAGAAATCCTCAACCCCTCACAAGTAATCAGTCCAGTTTGAAATTTGGGCAGCATAACAATACATCATATCCCATCCCCTTCTTTTCCCCCATCTTCTTTCTTTTATCCTCTTTTTTTTTTACTTAATCCCATTAGGTTTTGCCTAAAAACCCTAAATCCCCTTTCTTTTATGTTTTTCCCCCCTTTTATTTATTTATTTATTTCTTTTTATTTCTTTTTTTTTAAACTCAAAAGGTAAATGCGCCTAAGCATCTTTTCAGATTATTATTATTTTTTTTTAAATTCATAATATATATATATATTCTTTTAAACTCCCTTTAGTTAACTAATTAATTTCTTTTTTTCAAATTTACAACCCCCTAATTGAATTAATTTATTAAATCTCTTTATTTTACCCTACACACTTTATGAAGACTCACATTAGCTTAAGTGGGTTTTTTTTTTTTTGTTTAATTTTATTATTAGCACCTGTATTGTTCATGCTAGCTAGTAGGAAATGAAATTCTAATGTTATTTGAATGGAAGAACTATTGTGGGATAGAATATAATGGCCTTGTTATTAGGATATGGTTAAGTTTTGATTATTATGTTAGGGCGAAGTAGCAGTACCTTCACTAAAAGATAAATTATCAAGCTTATTACTCGGAATGAGGAAAGGCCTTATGTATGCGACTAAGGAAGAAATGACTTTATGAGTTAAAGTAATGGAGGAATTGTTTTATGTATTTAATTAAGGAAGGACCTCCTTGGATTAGGCGGAGGTTGCAAATCATAGGGATAGTGAATATTTAATGTATAGTCTAGAATTATGTTTTTTTTTTTTTTTTGACAAAGGGCTAAAATTCTGAACTGGCGACGCCTGGTTAGGGGTAATGTTTAAGGATTTATTCAGGTGTTGATGACTTAGGGTTATTTAGGCTTACTCCTTCATCCAAAATTATTGCGACGTTCCCTTCAGGACGCACCACGTGCTCCAAGGGTGACACTCGCCTCTTGAATTTCTTTTGTGTGACGTGCCCTTCAGGATGCACCATGCGCTCCAAGGGTGCCACTCGCCAACTGAGTTTCTTTTGTGCGACGTGCCCTTCAGGATGCACCGTGCTCCAAGGGTGCCACTCGCCAACTCGACTGATTGGTAGACATCTATAACCCCTGGAGTCAATACTCCGCCAAGTGAACTTGTGGGAGACTAAGGGTTCTAAGGAATAAGGCCCCCGCCTTATTGTGCGCCCTTTAGAATCATCATGAGCGACTGTCGCAGTCTGCCCTCGCGACATCGTGGATCCTCTCGAACTAGGTAATTGTTAACCTACAGTTCGGGCCACGGTGGGAGTGCCAGTAGGCGGTGGCAGGGCTACTGTCCACCTCTCTCCCTCAACCTCTCTGCAAATCATGTGTGGCCCCTTTACTCCATATGTGAGTCTGGTCGACAATCTATCGTCAACCTGCATCATCAACAATCATGTCAGAAATGTCAACATCAAATCATCAAATCAAATGAAATATCATAGTAAACATATCAACCCAAAATCACACTCCCTGATTCAGTCTGGAGTCCAAGGGGATTCTACCGATGCCTCTGAATCCTCAAGGTCAAAACCCTACACACTCAATAAAACTGAGTCAATAGCATCTGTCGACATCAAATAGTAACACATCATGTCATCTATCAATCGCATCATAATCAAGTATAAATGGTCTAACATCATAAAAGTCCAGATCACTTGCGAGCAAGTGTCCTCAAATAATAAGTTTTCTCAGTGCGCCAGAGCGGGATGTTACAGAAGACTACCTACACTTGGTTCAATTTACGTACAACAATGGTTACTAAACATCGGCTAAGATGAAACCCTTTGAGGTACTGTACAACATAAAGTGTACGACTCCAATTAGCTAGGATAACCTAGTTGATAGAATCATGGTGGTACCAAAAATGCTCCAGGAAATGGAGAGTACGGTAAGCAAAGTACATCAAAATTTAAAAGAGGCTCACGACAGACATAAAAGTTACGTGGACCTGAAAAGAAGACACCTGGAATTTCAAGTGGGAGACCATGTCTCTTTAAAATTCAAAGCCTAAATAATTTCACTAAATCTATGGAACTATGCCAAGTTGGCACCTAGGATTTGTGGCCCTTTCGAGATCTTAGTTCAAATTGGACCTGTGGCATACCAACTTGCACTTCCTACCAATCTAAAAATTCATAATGTATTTCATGTTTCTTTGTTACATAATTATTTTCATGACCCTACTCATATGATGGATTTGAACTTAGTACAGGTGGAACTAGAAGGCGAATTCCAAGAGGAACCCCTGCACGTTCTCGACAAAAGAAAAATAGCACTACAAAACAGAGCCGTCGCCGAGGTAAAAGTGAAATGGAAGCACTTTATTCCTCAAGGCCACTTGGGAGTTGGAGGGAGATTTGAAGAAATATCATCCAATCCTATTCTAAGAAAGGGAATAACACGAAGTACAATGTTTTATTGAAGGGGGAAAGGATGTAACGTCCCCAAAAATAAATTATTGTTAAGTCTGAAATTGCATAAGAATTTGTTTCCATTTTTGGTAAATTTGAAATTGGAAAATTATTGCTATTTATGGAAATCCCAAATTTCAAATTTAAATAATTGTAAATTATGATTATGAAAGTTGGGAAAAGATTTGATTTGACCCAACTAAATCTTTGACTATGACACTTGTAAGAAACAAACAATTTTATATTTATTGTCGATGGACAAATTGAACAACCAAGTTCAAAATCAACTGACCATGACTGCATGAGTGGGGAAGATGTTGGAACTACCTTAGGGCTGAATGTTACAAGTGGAAAATCAAGAATTTTCCCATTGGCAGCCATTGGAAATCATGGATTTGGAAAGCTGCGAAAATTCCCAGAGGGGAAAATACCTAGGCACAAATGCTTTTGGCATATATAGAATATGGGAGGAGGCATGACACTTCCAAGTATCCTGGGAATTATAATCATCTCTTGTTGTTATGAGCACTTTTTCCGAGTGTGAGGCAAGGAGAAGTTATTTTCTGAAACTCAAGAACTATTACTAAGGAGGAATTCTGGAGTTCTCCCTCATGGATTCATGGTCAGGCTAGGGGGTGAATGGAACAAGTAGTTTGTTTTTTCTATTCTAAGGTTGGGAGGGACTTGGTTGTTCCATTTATTGTTCAGAAACTATTCAGATATGTCTATTTACTCTTTCTTTGTTCAAATGTTATTTGAATTATTAACTGTTAGAATGAATCTGTTTAAATATGGATGAAATCGTTCTATTTATTAAATTCTGAAGGAATGGGATAAATTGTAGGATAAACCCTTACCGTTTAATTATAAGCCTTCAATAAACTTTTATGTATCTTGGTTGGAAATGAAATTTAATTATGAGAATATATTAGGAGATACATCTGTGTTAAAAAACATATCCTTTCATTTCTATTCTGAAATCCTTACCAGACATATAAATCATATGCATCTAAGATATTCTGTTATGTAAGTGAACTTTACACTGTGAAAGAACTAAGGAAATTTTGAAAGTAAAACTGAGACTGAGATATATATATGTACAAACATATCTTTGTAGGTTATATAAGAAAGACTGTAATAAATAATGGAAATGCCAGACAACGCAAGTGCCAAACGAGACTTGATGAATTAACCATATGAGCGTATCTATCTATCTATCTATCTA
>ML800934.1:319718-335018 GCA_009831015.1 Picea engelmannii | reverse complement strand
CATGCAAGACATGCATGCATGAAAACCTAACCATGTTAGGGTTAGGGTTTTTGTAAGAGATTGTAACGACTGATAAGATGAAAATTAATATAAATAAGTACCTAGGAGGTCTAGGTTGGGGTTTTTTTTGTTGTTCTTGAGTTTTGTTCTGTTCAAATAAGGAAACTACTGGAAGATATGAGACCATTTTTTGTAAGTTGTTGAGTTATAGGAGAATCGAGTAGCTAGACCTGAGGTTTAGATCACAAGATGAGGATCCTGGTGCGATCTAGTTAGCCTCATAGAGGATTGTGGAACTATTTTGTAATTGTATGATCATAATTGTAGTGCGTGCGGAACCATCTATTACAAAAATATAAATAAAAGAGAATAGAAGCCAGATATTTGTGGATGTATCCCAGGAGGGGGTGAAACACGGTAACACCTATGTTATGTGTTGTGATTGATTGCATGTTTACCTTCTGTAACTAGTTATACTGTGAATGGATGAATGGATAATTTTGTGAGATCTATTATATGTTAGATATGTTAGAATGCGTGCATAGATTTAACAAAGGAATGAATATTAAGAATAATAGGAAGAACAACCAGATATATGCTTAAGAAGATGAAATGCAATCCCAGATACCCACTCTTTCCTAGACTACAATCATCTGCACATTGCATCCACCCATAGAACTATCTAGGGTGAGACTGTGCAGTACATTATGTGTGTTGTGTTGCCTTCTGGTTTACCAGGGGGGGCGATAGTTTTAGAGGGTTTTGTTGGAAACCTGTTATATATGAACCTGGTTCAACCAAGAAGTAGACAGAAAGAGAAAGAACCAACAAATGGTGTTGTTTATCGCTGGAACTGCATGGGATTGAGTGAGTGGGATCCGTGAAACAATCACAAAGAGAATGAAGGTATAAAAAGGAATGTTCATACTATGGAACCCAACGTAGGAGGAAATCGAAATATGGTTGAAAAAAAGGATCTTGAATTTGCGTAGAAAGATAATAGAAACCTTAATTTAACACCGTGCAAATATCTGGACAAGTACGTGTTTAGTGACCTGCATGAGGTCTTTTTTTGTGATTTCCCCCATGTGTTGCATGAGTGGCTATTGAGGTTGAAAGACAACCACCCTACAAATCAAATCAGATAGATTGAGTGGAATCTTGTGGTGATTGTGAAGTTACAACAAATTCGCGTGCGCAATAAATATCTGGTTAGACAGTATTGTTGCAGGGTTTATCACAGAATTTGCAGTAGATACCGTGAAGTCTTACAGTGTAGTAGAGTAGGAGTTTCTAAAAGGACCTAGAGGTAGGTATATCAGATCGTTTTATTCTTCAATCAAGATTTTACTATATAGCAATGGTGTGATGACTATGGAATCAGACAACTAAACTTCCCTGCGTGCATGGGGGAAGAGGGGAAGCACTGAAAAAAAAAAATGAGGAATGGAGGGAGAGATGGATAAGGGAAATAAGAAGGAGGCCATGGACCCAATCCTAATGGAGGAAGATAAGATCAAACAGTTTATGGAAATAAATTGAAAAATTCGCAGTGGAGTACCCTACCAATATAAGATGAATAATAAGAAGAAAGCCATAGAATATAGAGAGGGCTTGGCAAGTGATGAAGAAGAGGTAGAGGATCTTTGTGTTGTGGAGAATATTGAGGAAATATTGTGCGCAACATATGAAAGGAAGACAATAAGTCCAAGGGAAGGAACATAAGGAAGAACTCTCATTCATGTTAGTGTCAGTGTGGAAACCATAACCTCATGTTGGACTAATACACCAGAAAGACCACCATTGTTTAGACAACCGAATTTTAGTGGAAGAAAGACAACAATAAGTACATCTAAAGAAGGAGAAACAACTGGAGGAGGTAGTTCAAGAAGTAGTAGTCAAGTATATACACTACGCAGAGGTAGTATTTCATCATAGTTCAAGATGGCAGGACATGATCCCACCATTAGGTTACCATAATTTCAAGGAGAGGCATATGAGGACCCTGCAAAGAATTTATTCATCTGTGATAATATCTAGGAAGAAAAGCAGATCAAAGATGAGGACACACAACTTTCTTAGTTAGCTATCATGCTAAGATATTGCGCATTGGATTGGTACATGAGTCTAGATGTAAACAATCCACCAGGAACAACACAGACTATTGCAGATGTGAAGAAGTTGTTGATAAATGAATTTCAGAAGCCTAACTTAGAAGATTAGTACATGAATGAGATGATTGAAATCATACATAAACCAGGTGAGTCTGTGTGGGAGATTGATCAGAGGTTCAAATGGTTGAAGGGTAAGTTGAATTATGTCATGACCGACATGCAACATAGACATTTATTTGTGAATTCACCACTACCACATATGAAATACCCTTTGAGACAACAAAAGTTTCAAACTGAGGAAGATGATCTACAGGAAACCTTACAACTGGAAGAAAACCAGTATCAAAAGACAAATCCAACAATAGAAGAGCTAAAGGAGGATCTGAAGAACCTCACATTTCAACTAAACCAGAATAAGGGAAAAGAGAAAAGAGAAGTTGTTTGGTGTACCATATGCAGGAAAAAAGGACACCATAAGAATAAGTGCCCAATTTTTGCGCAGTATATGGAAACAGGGCTACCAAACGCATTGCCAATAGGAGGACCATGGTGTGAGATCTGTAAAACACATGGGAATGACCCATATCATTTTCCAATGATGAAAAAGTACCAGACATTACCCAATAATTCATACTGTATTTTTTGCAAATCAGTAGGCCACGATGATAAAGATTTTAGGACAATGGACTTGATAAGGGAGAGAACTTCGGATATGTATAGGGTGCAGGAAGAAATTATGAGAGGGAAAGTTGCACCACAGTTCAACCAGGTAACACCTCCATATAATAATTCATAGCAACAGTACAACACTGCTCAACCATAGTATAACACTATGCAACCTCAGTATAACCCCACACAGTATAATCCGGTGCCTCAGTACAACACACCATGAGGAGATCAAGGTGGATACAAAGGTGTAGGATGAGATAGAGGAGGATTTGGAAGAGGCAGAGGCCGAGTAGTGTACCACAACTACCAACATCTAGGACATTATGCAAGGGAATGTCTAGTTCCACCTGAAACATGTATGTAGTGTCGCACAATAGACCATGATATAGAGGAATGCCCAACACTTTTGGGGAAGATTCAAGAAAAAAAGGAACTAGAATAATCAGAATGTTCAGTGGATTTCTGCAGAAGCCATGAATGATGGAATAAATATCAAAACATTTACATGCAGAGGAGCTAAGATTGGAACTAACACAACACAAATGGGTGAAGAAGAATATTGAACCACAGAAACAGTTCGATGTGGGGAAAGAAAAAAAAATATTCAAGGATGAAAGTCAGGAGTTCCTCAAGCAAGATGTTGCATCTACATCAACCACGCAACACACTCAGAGTGTACCAATGTACACAATTCCCTCCTCAATGGAACACACCAGTGAAACACAATCTGTAGAGAAAGTAAGTGCCATAAAGATTTTTCTTCAATCATGTGTTAAGCTACTGAATAATCCATCATCTGTTAAAGTTTTGCAACATATCTTAGAAAGATGTAACACATAGGTAGAGGGGAAGTTAGAGTAGAAGACAGTCAATCACCTCCATTCAAGAAGAAGGACAAGCCGAGAATTCAAATTGAATGCTAACATTGGGGATTTCAATATGAGAGACATTATATTGGATTTAGGTTCTAAGGTCAATGTTTTACCTAAGAATACATGGAAATGTATGGGAGATCCAACATTAGGCTACTCACATGTCCAGTTGAAACTAGCAAACCAACAAAAATTTCTTCCAATTGGAAGGCTAAAATGTGTGATAGTATATCTATATAGAGTGCACACTAAGGCAGACTTTCAAGTGATAGAAACAGTGGATGACACAACACCTTATCCAACATTGCTTGTACTAGATTGGGAATTTGATAACCAGGACATAATCAAATTGAAGACAATGAATATGACATTTGAATTAGGAGAATACAGATTCATTGCACCATTAGACCCTTCAGAAGGAGAAAGGTTTGTAGAACCTACTTGTCTGGATTTAGAAGAGATAAACCAGTTGTACAGAACCACTGCGTGTGAAGAATATTATGTCAACCCAACTACAAACAAGATACTCATCTGGAGAAGCATCACACCATGTGCTTCTGACTTAGATACAGGTTTGGAAAATTGGCAGCAGAGATTACATGAAGTATCCACGAGAAGGTGCACAAGAATAGACCGCGTAGTCAGATGGGTGGGTATAGAGATAAGAGAACCTCCCAATTTTCATGGCATAAATGACTTAGAAGAATTACTAACAAGATATGAAGATGAAGTGTTATAAAATCAGAGGCTCTTATCCCTGGACATTGCACTCAAGGAAACACCTGCAAGATGGTGGGGTGCGCACAAAGAAACAATTAAGGATTGGTACCAATGTAAGAGGTTATTGCACATTAGATTCGGTGCAGAGAAGGGAAGTAATGAGATGCAGATATATGATGGGCATGGAACACCAAAAGAACATTTGGAGGATGATACCACCAGAGGAATGGCCTCATAACTTCATCCACACATTGGAAGGAATTACAGAAAATTGGTATGTAGACCAGGAATTGTGCATAGGCACTGCAGAATGGATAGCATTACAACAAAATTTTATAGTAACCTTCTCATTTGAACATTAGAACCCCAACATGGATTCAACATTGAAGAATATAATAGGTGTGATATTTATTGATGAACCAGAGTTTGAAATCATGACAAAATACCAACAACGGAATAGGCAGACAGTGAAAGAACTAATGTCATGTTATCATATGAAGGAAGAAACACTAGATGAAGATGATCCATGCAACATTAATATTACAAAAGTTGAAGGTTAAATAGAGGTGGAAGGTCCATATTTGGAATCAGAAGTATTTGTTTCACCTCTCAAGGTGAAGAAAGTCAACATTGTGACAACTCAGAATCCCAAAATGGCAAGTATTGGAGACTACTGGGATGAACAAACAGTAGAAAAGATAGCATAGCTATTGCGTGAATACAGTGACATGTTCCCAACAACTTTTACAAATATGAAAGGCATAGAAGGAGAGCTAGGAGAGATGAAGATACCTCTCAAACCTGAGGCTAGATTTTTCAGACAGAGACCTATTGAGCACTCAACACACCCTAAAATATTTTGCGAAAATTTATTTATTTTTGGGTACCACTTATCATTTTTTGAATCATAGTTAGTATTATGGGATGGATGAATTTATATGTTGTTATTGATTCTTGTTATCGGTTATTATTTTTGTCTTGAATTTATTAACGGATTGATCTTTTTTAGTAACATGGCATGAAAGGCCTAAAATGTACATGGCTTAAAAAATTTCAACGGTCATTGATCGACAATTTTTGGTCTATAATACAGTTCTTTAACATAGCTGATACGTTTTCGGCATCAGCGAAATCCCATATCTAAATAAAAAATGTGGACAACCAAAACAAATCGTTGATCACCAATGCATTATCGGCATCAACAAATTCCGAGGGTCGAAACGACGAAACTTTGACCAACACAATTGTCGATCGTCGATACGTCATCGGCATCAGCAAGATAGGATGTTGTAGCTAGGGATCTATGTTTAAAGAAAGTCACCGATGCCGAAAATTGTTTCTCACGAAGAGGTCAAAATCAATAAGCCACGTGTCTTTGCCATGTAAATAGTCTGTATGAATTAGTCTCTTCCTCGATTCCCTTGTGTAATATATGTACTTCCATGTCAGCATTTCCACATCAACGTTGTACGATGATTTTAATCTATGTTAGAACTTTTACCTTAAGGTATCAAGAAAACATGTCTAAGGAAAATTGTCGACGTCAATTCAATTATTTATTGTTGGCATGCTGATAGGTCACCAAATGCTAGGGATTTTCATTGAACCTTCATCATTCTATAATGACAATCCTGGCTGATTTGTGTTGTTGTTCCATTCAAAAGACCCTATTTTTTGTTTTCTCGACGCCGATCATACTAGTTTCTTGTGAACACAAAAAGGCCTGGTGATTTCATGGGACACCCCTAGCCGAGGTAAGATACATTTATGTGTTTTGGTAGACATATTAAATTTTCATGCAACCAACATTATAATCTTGTGCATCGACCAACCATTGGAATTTGAATTCCCAATTGAACTACGAGAACCTGCTCCTGCGTTGCATTTAATCCTAAGCATGGTGCATATTTTGTAATAGATTTGACATATCGCATTTGAACTCCCGAATTTAAGACTTGATGCAACAAGGTAAGTATATGTTATGTTTAAATTTACAACGTCATACCCAAACACACTATTTCGTTCGCAAATCGCTTATTCCCCGAAGCAGATGAAGGAGCAAGAGAAAGCATCAAGGAGGTTACAACCCGCTCTCTGACTTTGATTACTAGTAAGACTAGGTTAATTTCTTGTAGGAAAGAGGTAATCATTGTCTTTATCATTTATGCACTTGCAATTGAGTCAATGACTCTTGTCGAGGTTGGATGGATACTCACTATAACATTCTTTTATTTTCTACAGGAAAATGCCTCTAAGAAAGCCAACGACTAGGCGCTCACCTAAAACACCCAAAAATAAGGAAGCAGACGTTGGCGAAGGGTCTACACTGGGCGCTGCAAGAGAACTTGATTTTGTCTCAAAGACGGAATCAGTTATCCGCACATCCACCAAAAATGAATTTTCCCAACCTCCGACGTTCGACGACATAGAGACAAGCATTGGATCTAAAATGGTGCTCTCATATTCGGGAGACTTGTATAGAAAAATCATCCAGGAGGATTACCCGGAGTTCACACCCCACAACAACTCGGATGTCAGAATATTGGATGATCAAGTGTTCTTGAACATTAGGAGATCATACTTGCACAAGGTGTCTTGTAGGACCCCATCTCTGCCCTGTACCGAGACTTTAGGATGGATAATCGACCATACAGACACAATGAAATGCAATATCAACAATGCAAAGGGCGAATGCATTGGTGTTTTCCTTGCAGTTGAGGTACAAAAGTATTATAAACTCAGGGACCCAGAGGAGAGGTAAACACAGATTTCGTGGTCAAATTTTATGAGTATCATGACACTAGTAGGTTACTATCCTCATGGTGGAAAGAAGACAAAAAATTCACAAACAGAAACACCGGCTGGTACGACACGGTAAATATCAAAGAACCCTACATGTATCTAATGGCTTTAAGTTGTTGATTATACGGAGAAAAGGACTGCTCAAAATTTTCAGAAGCTTGGATGCCCTTGGCATACACTGTGGTGATTTTTGGGAGTAATTTCAATTGGGGAGCCATTATCTCCAAGAAAATGAGTATTAATCTCGTACATGCCCAGATAGCGAAAGAAGGAGAAGTTCCAGTCTTCTACATGGCATTGTACTTGTTGGACATAATCTGCACTAGACTATATATATATATATATATGGCGAACCCACTAACATTAGATTAATGAATGTGATGGATTTGATATAATAGCCTTAACATAAGGTTGGAAAGCATGATTGGGATAGACATTTAGCGTGGATATATATGCTAAGGTATGAAGCTTCATTTATTTACTTTGTGAACCATGAACCCATCACCCAACATAGTCGTTTGTGAAAGCAAGTGATTCCATTCAAACCCATGACCATTGATGAGATTTATGTGAAAGCATAGTATATAGAGAACGTAGGCCATAATAAAGGACAACCAAGTGGTTATAAATAGAATTACCACCAAGATTCTTCCAAGGATGGGAAGAAGTGGAAAGGAAAAGATAAGAAGGTAGTAGCCACTACACATGAGTACAAGGATTCAAGAAAACATTGCAATATTTATGGTCACACTGAAGACACGCATTGGAAGCTACATAAAAGAGTTGAATCTTTAGAACCATAAGAAGGATTCCAAGATGAAGAACCCGTTCGACAAGGATTTGGGCAACTAGGTAGAGATAAACTCGAATGTGAATGAAAATATTTTCTCCACTTCAATGCAAAATGAGGTGAATTTGAGTATCCTTCATTACAAGGAAGAGAAGGAAATGAAAAATATCTTCCATATTAATATCCAAGTAAAAAATACCAAGGTATATTCTCTATTCGATTCTATCTCATATGCCAACCTCATAGAAGATTATCTAGTCAATAAGCTTGAGTTGGAATTTCATGATCATCTGATCCCATAGACATTGGGATGGTTGAATAAGGATGTAGATATAAAATTCACTAAACAATGTAAGATCAAGTTTTCTATAAGTGCATATTTTATTGATGAAGTGGAATTAGATGTAGTACCCCTTGATGTGTGTGGTGTAGTGTTTGGAAGCCCCTACATATATATAATTGATGTAATCTTCACGTGGAGAGAAAACCAATATTGCTTGAGCAAGGATGATAAGATTTTATAGATTGGATCACTATATTATTTTTCATCTATCTCGATGATTTCGGAGTGGAAAAAGTTGGAGTAACCAACTTGCAGGGCCATTTTAATGGCAGTTCCTAGTTTGAAAATTTGGGGATTAACCTTCTAGATCCATTTAGAGGCATCAAATTGAATTTTTTTGGGTAAAACATTTCCCAATTTGTGCTAGGACCACTTGATGTTATTCTACACATCAAAACCTTTCCAATAGTGCAAAAAGACCGTCAATTATAGCTTGTACACAAAAGTTATGTCTCCTACAAGTTCACCTACCTTATTGACCACCATGGTACAAGAGGACGCCATGTCAACCCCCATTACTCATGCATATGGGGATAGCCACATGTGGATTTTCAAGAATAGTTTACAAGGTCCAAAACCTTATCACAATTGAGGGTTGAGGAAGTCAAAACCCTACCCCTAGATGGCTATCAAGCTATGTTAAATATTGGGTCACTAAAAGGAGAGGGGTTTCCATTGTTTTTCATTGTATCTTGTTCCATAGCTGACCATAATAGTTGAGAGTGGTATTGTTTTATCATAACAAAGGAGGAGAGATTTTGTAACAACCATATAGGCCATAGTCTCAAAGGAAAGTCCTCAGAGAGTGTAGTGCCTCTTTCTTTGTACTTACATTTGAAGAAAAGATAGTAGAGTGGCTTCACCTTCTAGGGAGGTTTTCTCCAGTATTGTGTTTCCTAGGTTATATCTTGTGTTTATTTTTGGATGGTGTGTGAGTATTTATTTATGTTCTTTATTTTTCGAATTTTAGTTATTTCATACATTTAAGAAGAAAAAAACCCAGTTATTAAAGAATCTGAGATGTAAGGAAACTGACCTTCATAGTAAATATATCGGTAATTTTATTATATCTATTGTAATGAACTGTCCAATGGAATATCCACCACAATTTACTGGTCATATTCAAATCAGAGGAGGTTTTCTTGGGGAATTTGTGGAAAGTTGCAAGGATCTAGGAATCAGTTTAAGAATAAAGTCACTGAACTCTAGCCATGGCCGGCAAGTCTATTCATAACAACCCTCAAGATCCAGAAAAAGAGAGATTTGTGAGGAATGAAGAGAAAGTCATTGACATATCTCACAATGTGTCTGAAATCATGGTGGCTCTAGCTAGCAAGCTTATACCACTCGAAGGAGTTCGAGGATTGAACTTAGAGATTAGATCAGATGGGAAATCAGGAAATAAGAAAGATCCAGAAAAGGAGTGCTATGACACAATGCTTTAAAAATGATAAAATGTGAATGAATACAATCCACTTTGAGGGGAAACCTCCAAATGTAGCTATTTGAAGTATGAAGTATGAAGTATGAAGTATGGAAGTATGTGTTGTGCCACCATTCCACCAAGGGAAACTGTTGGAAATACTAAGAGGGGGGGTGAATCAGTATTACCTTTTTAAACAATTAATAATTAATTTGTTATTCTAATAATCACCACAATAGATCAACAATGGAATTGTATTTATAATCATATATATAAGTATAATTAACAATAATTACAAATTTTATAAATAATACTTTGTGATTGTGAAGGACACCAATCCTCTTTAGAGTACTAACTCTTGGAGACACAAATCCCCTTATTTTTTGAGAACCTACTCAAGGAAACTACAACTCCCTACTTCTCCAAGAACCAACTTGAAAGGAGGCTCCAACCATCTGTATTCTTCAAGCACCAACTTGAAAGGAGACACCGACCCCCTGTTTTCTTCAAACACAAACTTGAAAGGAAGATACAACTCCCTGTTGTTCAAGCTTCAACCTATAGAGGACGATAATCCTCCCGAGCTCCTCCCTTCCACCCTCACTTCTTGAGTGTGTTCAAAATTCTTTCATGGAATCTATTTATGTTTTTGATCTGATGTATGCCACAGAGACGACTTCCTTCTCACCATATATTTCCATTTATATAGTCTTCTAACATGTATAAAATTGAAACATTGTGTCTTTTAATAATGAACCATTGCACCCTTTCATTTATTTAACAACTATGTTATTTGAATAAAAAAAATATTCTTTTACTATTATCCTTTAAGTTTATCGGGTGAACTTGGTTCTTCTTTCAATCTCTTTTAATTAGGAATTGTATTCTTAATTGGCTCCAATTTCCAGATATAGATCTTTAACAACCTATATGGGTGTAACAATGCTTAAGCACCAAATCTAAAGGCGCTAAACATTTTCTCCTCTAGGTTTGACTGATGGCTAGATCCATGTGCTTATTCCTGTATGTGATTTAATCAGGATCATTGATTTCCATATTCAAATTCTGCAGATAGGCGCTTCCTTCAATCCACTTCCCTTTGTGACCACGAGCTCGAAACCACAAGCTTATACATTCCAAGTGTTGTTCTGTTAGCACTTTCTATTTCCTCCCTTACTATTTTACATGGGACCATATTCAAATGTCCGATGGATTATTTCATTCGAGGCCCCTTTGTGCTCTGTATTAGCTTCTTTTCCTTATCACGTGACCGGTGTTGGAACCAATTCCTCCAGTACTTTATCCTTCGGGATTTCTAGCCTTTGCAATCCTTGCATTCTTCTAGAGTTTGACCTGTCGAAGTGGTCATCAAGAATGGGTGACTGTTTGTTGTCAGTTGATAGTACTCCTTACACTATCCTTCCATTGTACTTGATCAGACAATCGAGAAAGATTCTGGAGGATCTTATATCAACGACCAACGTTATTTTGCAACTTCGGCCTTCAACACTTTGGGCATATTGCTGGTAGGAAAAGTTGGACATCCTCGGAGGCTATAATCCCAGAGTGACGTGGCATGATGATGTCACTTAGGTTGATGTGGACCCATAGTATGTGTGCCACATGTCACTCTGATTCATGACTTTCACTGTCACTTTAATTCATGACTTTCACAGACCTTATGTGCCAAATGGACCTCGACACTTGTCACCAATTGATTAGGCCACGTGTCATCTTTGTCTTCTACCACATGTCTCCCTCCTAGATCATGGATCTAGGATGCTTGATCTAATAGCTCACATTTCTCCCGAGGTTGTTCCCTCAATTTGACGATTGGGTTTTAATCAGGCGTTGAGTGGACGATCCTGGATTTCCTAGGTGCTTTAGACACATCAACGGTTCAGATATAATCAACCATTGAGTGGACAGTTCTCATTCATTTTAATTATGGACGTTTACTTAGAATTATTTCATGTGACAGGTTCACAGACTCTTAGACTTGCAGACTTGCATGTCTTCTCAGGTGTCATCAAAATGCACGCCCAACTTCCATAGACTTCAAGATGAACCTATACTTAGAAAAATTCTTAAGTGATTTTTCTCAGGCTCACGGACTCTCGGACTCGGAGACTCATTTCTCTTCTATGGTGTCATCAAAATGCACCCCCAACTTCTGTAGTATCCAAGAATAACCTATACTTAGAAAAATTCTTAAGTGATTTTCTCGGGCTCGTGGACTCATATCTCTTCTATGATGTCATCAATATCATCCGATATGAGATTTGTAATGTATATAACGAACCTTCTATTGTTTACACACAATAGAACACCATATTAATTGACCATGTTTAGGATTCATGAGGTCCATCACACTTTAATCATATGACTTATAAAAATAAATGTGCCCAATACAATACACATTGAAATATATTTATTTTCCAAACTTACTTGTATTTTCCACTTGCATATTGTTTACACTTATTTGCATCTTGTTTTCAACTTGCGCAACTTAAACAAGAAATTGAGGAAAACGTAGACCCAACTTGTGACTACTATATTAACATAGTCTTGGGAAACTTTTGTATGTTTTCTCTATATACATATAATTCAGAACAAACCAATAAAAAACATAAATCAATATCTTATAAATTATAGTTTTTCTTAGTTAAATTTGTGAAAACACATATCTCATTGGAGTGTAAGTCTGTCTCAACTCTTTTAACAAATATAAAACATAAATGAACCAAAAATATCTTATAGTTTATATTTTTAGTTAGTTAAATTTATGAAAAGGGTGTAAAGTCTTTCTCGTCCAATACCCTATGTCAAATAAAAAAAATGGCAACTAACAAACCATTATTCATATCCTCTGCTTCATTTGCTCAATTCTTTGACAAATTGATTCGCTCAATTCTTCTGACCAATAAATTCAATAAAACTAATTTCAAGTATAATTTTCAAAGTTATGCTGCAAGCAATAATAATCACAAATCAATGGGAATATCTAGACATCTCACAAAATACTTTCACTGTATTCGAGACTTTGCTGGCCTTCACGCTGTACAAGGGCCCTTCTGTGTGCCAAGATATTTACAGGGTTTGCTTAACAAGAGCAGTGCTGTGTGCTATAGACTGCTTATGGTGGGTCAGGCGATCAATGTATCGATGAAGTCGTTGCCGATCAAAAATACTCAGAGAAAAAGGCGGAATGAGTTCTAGAGATGACGCTTCAACCAAAATAAATGACAGTAAAGTTATCGATTTCAAATATAAAGCCGTTGCATTATCCATCGCTCCTAATAGTTCATTCACGGCGCCTTTCCTTCCCAATGCCAATGCTGTCTGAAATACAATCTCCATTGCATCTGGCATTTCTGCATTGTTGTCCAATGGTCCAAGATGACTAGAAAGTTCCTCGGCACTTTCAACCGCACTCAAAAATTCTTGTTCCATTTCTAAACAAGATGAAGCTGCCCTCTGGAAGTCTCCTTCTAGATCCTCACTGGGAGAAGTTTCTGCAAGTATGGCAGACCATTTGTGGCATACACACAATGCTTGCTTCCGTATCGCTAAGCATACTAGCTGGATTGCCAGTGCCTCTAGCTGTTTCCCTGCCTTAAGTTTCTCCTTTGCTACCTCGGAGATTACAGGAGCATACCTTCGCAACGAATCAAGCCTTGTTGGAGCATGATCTGATGGTTTATCCGATGCTTCCATTGGCACTGAACTTTGGCTCTTTAAAGAATCCCAACAATTTTCCGTCCCAAAAAGTTGCACTGATGCAATTATACTTTTCTGAGTTTCCTTTGCGGATGAGACTACATCTTTACTTTCTGAATGATGTAGCCATGAAGAAAAGGTCTCTTTTGCATATTTGACAAAACGATCCTTCTTCTCCTCCTCAATACACCTAATTGAATTCCTCAATCCTATTGTGGAAATTTTGTCCACAAGTTCTTCCACATTGGCTGCTTGAACGCCTTCAAGTGGGGCACTTCCAAATGACCCTTGAACAGCTTTACTTTCGGAATGTTGTAGTCCATAGGCATCAAGAAAGGAATCAATGATCTCTTTTGCATATTTGACAAAACCATCCTTCTTCTTCTCAATACACTCAATTGAATTCCCCAATCCTATCGTGTAAATTTTGTCCACATGTTCTTCCACATTGGCTGCTTGAACGCCTTCAAGTAGGGCATTTCCAAATGACCCTTGAACAACTTTACTTTCGGAATGATGTAGTCCAAAGGCATCAAGAAATGAAGAAAATGTCTCTCTTGAATCAACATGAGCAGATTTGACAAAACCATCCTCCTCCTCAATACACTCAAATGAATTCCCCACTCTAAATAGTGTGGAACTTTTGTCCTCGAGTTCTTCCACATTGTTTGTTTGAACGCCTTCAAGTGGGGCACTTTCAAATGACCCTTGAACAGCTTTACTTTCGGAATGATGTTGTACAGAGGCATATTTGACAGAACCATCCTTCTCCTGAATACACTCGATTGAATTCCCCAATCCTATTGGGGAAATTTTTTGCACAAGTTCTTCCACATTGGCTGCTTGAACGGCTTCAAGTGGAGCACTTCCAAATGACCTTTGAACAACTTTACTTTCGGAATGATGTAGTCCAGAGGCATCAAGAAATGAGGAAAAAGCCTCTCTTGAATCAGCATGATCAGATTTGAAAAAGCCATCCTCCTCAATACACTCAAATGAATTCCCCACTCTTATTGTGGAAATTTTTTCCACAGGTTCTTCCACATTGGCTGCATGAACGCCTTCAAGTGGGGCACTTCCAAATGACCTTTGAACAGCTCTACTTTCGGAATGATGTAGTACAGAGGCATCAAGAAATGGATAAAAGATCTCTTTTGCATATTTGACAGAACCATCCTTCTTCTCCTGAATACACTCAATTGAATTCCCCAATCCTATTGGGGAAATATTTTCCACATGTTCTTGCACATTGGCTGCTTCAACGCCTTCAAGTGGAGCACTTCCAAATGACCTTTGAACAACTTTACTTTCGGAATGATGTAGTCCAGAGGCATCAAGAAATGACGAAAAAACCTCTCTTGAATCAGCATGAGCAGATTTGACAAAACCATCCTCCTCAATACACTCAAATGAATTCCCCACTCTTATTGTGGAATTTTTGTCCACAAGTTCTTCCACAATGGCTGCTTGAACGCCTTCAAGTGGAGCACTTCCAAATGACCTTTGAACAACTATACTTTCGGAATGATGTAGTCCAGAGGCATCAAGAAATGAAGAAAAAGCCTCTCTTGAATCAGCATGATCAGATTTAAAAAAACCATCCTCCTCAATACACTCAAATGAATTCCCCACTCTTATTGTGGATATTTTATCCACAGGTTCTTCCACATTGGCTGCTTGAACGCCTTCAAGTGGGGCACTTCCAAATGACCCTTGAACAGATTTACTTTCGGAATTGTGTAGTACAGAGGCATCAAGAAATGAATAAAAGATCTCTTTTGCATATTTGACAGAACCATCCTTCTTCTCCTGCATACACTCAATTGAATTCCCCAATCCTATTGGGG
>ML800934.1:306941-316982 GCA_009831015.1 Picea engelmannii | reverse complement strand
AAAATACTTTGATAATTTTGTAACTTAATGACTCATGCAATAATTCCAACCAACAACTCTCTTTTCCTCTCAACCTCCACATACCAAGGAATGGGATCCAACCTCGGTCGGATGGGAAGTCTTAGAGTTGTGGCTCCAGGAACTCCAACTTCCAAAATTGAGTCTTCATTCACTTATGTACAAATGTACATTTTGTTTTCTTCAAAATTTTCAAAAAATTGTGGGTATGCTTCCCGCATGGCCTCCACATGCTCCCATGTGGTGTCTTTAGGATCATAGTAGGTCCATCGTAACTTTACCAGGCTTATGAATTTGTTCCTAGAAACTTTGACTTTTTGGTCCAAGAAGTGCATTGTCTCCACCCGAATGTCTCCTTCGTGTTCCACCTAGATCATAGTCCAATCAATCACATGGTTAGGATTAAGTGTGTAATTTTTTAATAAAGACACATGGAACATGTTATGAATTCTCATGGATGCAAGTAATGCTAACCTGTATGCAACTAGGCCTATTCTTTCTAGTCCTTCAAATGGCTCATAGTATCTTGCTGCTAATTTTGGGTAGCTTCCCAATTTCAACGAGTTTTTCTTGGCTTTAACCTTTAAAAACACATGTTCTCCCACTTGGAACTCTCTATGTGTTCTTATTTTATCATCATAGCTCTTCTTCCTATCTTGTGCAACTTTGAAATTCTTCATGATATTTACTATTTTCTCTTCCATCTCCCTTAACAATTTTGGCCCAATCACAACTTTGTTTTTTGGGTTATCCTATCTCTCTAGCGAGTTGCATTTTTTCCATATAGGACTTCAAATGGACTCATCTTCAATGATTCGTAATACCCATTGTTGTAAGAAAACTCAACTAAATTGATACAGTCCTCCCACTTAGAAGGCTTGTTCCTTACATACATTCTCAACATAACTTCAATTATTCGGTTAATCCTCTTTGTCTACCCATCTGACTCTTGGTGATATGTTGTACTGAAATTCAAATTTGTCTCAAATCCTTTAAACAATCTCTTCCAAAAATTGGAAGTGAACTTGGGGTCTTGGTCGAATATTATTTCCTTAGGCACACCATGTAGCTTAGAAATTTATTTCATATAATTTTTTGCAATATTGACTGCCTTGTGAGTTATTTTCACTGGAATGAAATGTGCAACCTTTGTAAGCTTGTTCACCACTACCATGATCGAATCATGTTTTCTTGTTGTCATGAGATATTTAGTAATAAAATCAAAAGTAACAACCTCCCATTTCCATTCAGGAATGAGAAATGGATGCAACAATTTTGTTAGATTTTTGTGCTAAGTCTTTACCTTCTGACATTACATGCATCTGGTTAAATAGTTGGTCACATCTCTCTTAATACTAAGCCAAAAATACTATCCTCTTACAACTGTAATAGTTTTCTAGTATCTTAGATATCCATTGTATGGCACATTGTGCATCTCCTTTAAAATTGAATTTCTTAATCCCTGAGAATGGGGAACATAAACTTTTTTAATTTCTTAATCCCTGAGAATGGGGAACATAATTTATTTTATGTAGCATAATTTATTTTATGGTCCTTCAATTTGTTGGACTCGTAACAAATTACATGACCATTTTGGGTAATGACTCCACCAAGCCCTTCCTTACATGCATCCATGCACACAAAAAGATCCTCATCTATATTTTCAACTTTTAAAATAGGTGCACTGGTTAATAAATCCTTGAAGCGCTAGAAATTTCTTCACACTTGGTACTCCATTCAAATTTTTCTCCTTTCTTTTGCAAATATGTTATTGGGTGTGCAATCTTGGAGAATCCTGCAGTGAATATCTTGTAGTAACTGACTAGACCCATAAATGATATAACCTCTGAAATATTTGATGGCGTTGACCAACTTTCAATTTCTTGTTCTGGATCCATTGCTATGCCATCTTTTGAAACAAAGTGACCCAAATAATGGATTTGCTTTCAATAAAAAGTGCACTTACTTAACTTGAGATACAATTTTCTCTCTCACAATACTTGTAGTACCATTCTCAATTGTTTCTCATGCTCCTCCTTTGTCTTGGAATATATAAGAATATCATCTAAGAAGACAATAACAAAATTCTCCAGGAAATATTTGAACACCCCATTCATTAGATACATAAATTTAGCAGGAGCATTTGTCAATCCAAAAGGCACCACCACAAACTCAAAGTTTCCATATCTTGTTTGAAAGGATGTCTTTCTAGTATATTCTTCTATGATTCTCACTTGATGATATCCTAATCTCAAGTCAATCTTGGAAAATATATTTGCTCCCTTTAATTGATAAAAAATATCATCAATTCTTGGAAAATGATATTTGTTCTTGACTGTAACCTTGTTCATTTGTCTAAAGTCAATACACAACATCATAGTCCCATATTTTTTCTTCACAAAACGAATTGGGGCACCCCAAGGAGAAACACTTTGGTGTATGTACCCCTTCTTCAACAACTCTTCTAGCTACATTTGCAATTATTTCAGTTCTAGTGTGCTCATTCTGTAGGTATTTTTGGACACTTGGGAAGCTCCAAGCATTAAATCAACAGAGAAATCAATGTCTCTCTTTGGTGGAAATCCTAACAACTTCCCAAACACATCTTCATATTCATTCAAGACTAGATAATCTTCAATACTTGGCTCCTTATCTTTCATTGACTCTTCCATATGGGTTGCATATATTTGGCACCCTTTTTTAAAACATCTTTCCAGTTGCAATACTAAAATCTCTTAGATAGATATAGGCCTTGGAATACCTTGAATTGTCCTTGAGGTACCTCCTTCATCAAGACATGTGAATCCATACCAATCAAGAAGTCATAGGACCCAAGTGGTATGATGGTCAAATCTTCCTTAGTGTTGAATCCACTCATGTTTATTGGGAAATCTTTAATAAACTCATTGATTCTTCTCTTGGTTCTAGTGGCTAGTTGAACTAACCAAGACTTTTCATGCTTACATTTATTCAATTTAAATCGTTTAACTAAGTTTGGATCTACATAGCTATGAGTAGCTCCATAATAAATCAAAATAGCTATGGGATGATTATCAATCTTACCTTCTACCTCAATCGCGTGAGACTAATAGTCTGTTTGTATATTGTCCAAGGCTGCATAAATCCTCAGCATTCTTCTGCCCACATCCTCTACTATATTATCCTTCTTGATGATATGCATAATCCTCATCTCATCTCCTTGGTGAGACAATATTTAAAAATGCAGTATTCTCTTCATTGCCAACACTTTATGGGTTGTTGTCTTGGCCTCTTCCCTAGGGAATCTGTCATTTTCTGATCACCTTGAGTCAACTTCCCTTGCTGATATGCTTGTGAGATATTTTTGATGGGATAGAAGGATGACATTCAGAGGATGAAAATCCACTCAGGAACCTATAAATTTTGACCTTTTCATCCCCGATGAATTCCACACACCTTAAAAGTTCCAAGAATTTTCTCTCATCTTCATCCATGGTCATGCTCCCAAGCTTGAGTTCAAATAAATCTTCCATATTCTTTTCATAATATTTCTCTAACAAGTATTGTTGCCAAGAATATTTCGTGAACTTCTTCCAAGAAATTCTCTTCTCGTTAAGCTGCTTAACCTGCTTAAGTTGATCCCACCACATAGAAGCCTTTCCTTGAACATGGTAAGTTGTAATTTTGGCTTCTACATTTGATGATTAATATTGCAACTGGAAATATTTACTCATTCCCAACAACCATGCTTCAAAATATTCTCACTTCCTATGCTCTCCATCAAAGGATGGTGGCTTGAGCTTTCTGAGCTCCCCTTGCAAGATATCTGACCCATGTGATTCTCCTTTCATGTTTGACAGGGGAAACACTTGGGATGATTTCCGACCTTGAATGTGCATATTCTCTTCTAGTCAAGTTCCATGGTGAATGATGATGATGATGATTTCTACTAACACTCCTTAATTTTTTAGATCCCCCATGATCATCCCTCCTATCATGAGATATGGATGCCTCTACTTGCCTTGCACTATCTTCTTATTTTGTGCCAGAATATTTATTGACTTGCTTCTGCAACATATTTAGACTCTATAGTAGTTTTTCCTAAGTCCCCATCACCTTTTCATTGTCTTCTCTATAGCTCTACACTTCGTTCTGCAATATTCTCATAGTTTCAACCAATTCCACTGGCTCCACTCTCCTTTTCTGTCCATTGGACTTAGTCTCTTCATTTCTAATGTTGACATGTAAGCCTCTAACTTCATATCCATGAATGTAATATCCGTGGGCATCCTCCATATCTCTAGTCCTCATGTAGGAAACCATATATGCTTTCTCGTATATCTAATTCTACAAAAATGTGCATTCAACAATTGTTGTTAGAATTAGGCATATTGAAAAATATTTTATTAATTAGGCTATATGTCCTTATTCATCTCAATTTATGAAGAATGCAATGCACTAAGTAAAATTTTGATTCTTTAGGAATATTTCGCTCTGAATGAACTTCCAATGACTACTCATTTTCTAAAATTCGAGCTTCGGGATGATAGTTATGGTTTGTACAAGTTTAGATTGTTTTCTCATTTTTATCCCTCTATGCTATAGGTGTCTTATATTCTATCTTGTACAATTCCAGGTACCTAGATTCCTATTCTAGATCCATGGTTGTCTTCTATGGTCCATGAGTTTTCCACATACTACTCTTGTGCCCAAAACTTACTTCTAAGAAAGGAGTTATGCCTTATGGAAGTAAAATGGTACTTAATTTATACCCTATATTGTTTTAGCTAAAACCTTCTCATACAAGCTCTATTTTTCTCTCAGAATGTCTCGATCAAAATATCTTATCGAGTTATTTCATTTAAGTAGTAGAGATTGCTTATACCAAAGGTACATACAATTCTCAAGATTTTGGCCTCCTGAAATGCTACTTAGGCCCTCAAAAGGCCTCTGCAATTTTATGACCTTCAAAATCCTAAAAAACCCGTAGAAATTGACTAGTTTACTACTATAGTGGTTCCTAAAACAATTTCAATTGGTCTTCAAACTGTTCGACACTATTGTAGCATACCGTTAATATGACCCAAGACTATCATCAACAATTTTCCTCCATCGACCATTAGCAAAATCTCCCAAAAATTCATAGGAAAAACCTTTTGAAAATCCATCGACAAAACCTTCCAAAATTCTATCGAAAAAACCTTCCAAAAATCTTTCAGCATAAACCTTCCTAAAAGCCAACGGAAAAACCTTCCAAAAACCTTCCAAAAACCTATAAACAAAATTTCTTTGAAGCCTTCAGCAAAACAAATTTGAAAATCCATCGAAAAAACTACTCGGAAACCTATTGAAAAATCTTAACGAAGTCCTTCGACATGAAATCTTTTGAAGAACCATTGGAAAAAGTTCTTAAAAACCTATCAGAAAAAATTCCCAATAGCTTTCAGTAAAAACCTTCCAAAAAGCCATCGACAAAACTTCCCAAAAACCTATCAGCAAAAATTCCAGAAATCCTTTGGCAAAACCTTTCGAAAATAATTTCGAAAACCTATTTGCAGAACTTTCCGAAAGCCTTCCATAAAAACCTTCCGAAAATTCATAAAAAAACCTTCCCAAAATCCTATCAGCAAAACTTCCTAAAATCCTTCGACAAGAAATCTTTTGAAAGCTTATCACTAAGTTCTTTTTTTTTTCTGATACCGATAGACATAGAATTTTATTCCCAAGCACGTGTTGGATCTATACCATTGATCTTATTTTTTAGAGTGATATTAGTCATCCATTTATAAAAATCTCCAATCCTACAAATGAATCTTGATCATTGATTCTTAATGTTGAAATGATTTATACCATCGATTCTCCAACTCTCCAGTGACCATTAAAATGCAAAATCAGATCTTTCAGAACTAATCTAACTCTACAACCTGTAGATTGATTCCATTAATGATATCTTCTATGGATCTGAGGGTAAATTAAACTTGATTTAATTCATAAATTTAGGGATTTTACTCTGTTTTCACATTTTCCCCCAAGCCTGTCATAGGTGAAACTTCACCATGATGATTTACCAAAAAACAAATCATGTTGGTCTTTGGGCCATACAAGGCCAATGTTAAACCTTAATATCTAATACCGATATGTAATGAACCCAACCCCGAAGTTGGGTCACACCACTGGTAATAACAACTAATTACAACTTTGATACCAATTTAAATGTGGAAATAACACACAACATGACATTCAAGCTCACACAATTGTCCATATTAGTTAAAAGGTAAATGAAATCAATTTAATATATACGTAGCAACAAATAAACACATACAACAACATTAAGACACAAATATATATATTCTAATGCAACATTATACTCACAACATGTGACAATAACTAAAATAACTCAGAGTAAAACGTGCAACAATTTATCTCAATATTCTAACATAAATAAACACAACAAATAAAAACACTTATCTTATTAAATATGCAACCCGCTATAGAGGATGTAAATTCCTCTCAACCATAGACTTCTTGTTCAAATTCTCAACAACAATTCACCTTCAAATTGGGGCTATAAATCCACAAAAGACATTGGTCTCTAAGGCTGGTTATTGTCCTCCTATTAATAGTTAATTCCCACAACTAATTCCAATCCACTAGCTCTCTTCTCCTCAACCTGCACAATCCAAGGAATGGGATCCCCTTCTCTACCATGTAGTCCCTCATCTTATCCCACTCCCCTACAGGGCTCCAACATAGATTGGATAGGAAATCTCTTTGTCGGGGACTCCAGGAATTTACAGTTTCAACAAGAAATCTCACAACAACAAAATACTTGCTTCTCTTGACAATTTCTTGAATAGAATACTGCTCACAGGCCTACAACCTCTCTTCCCATGAAATTACATCTCCAATCTATTTCTATACATGTCCACTATGGTTTCCTTCAAGATTCTGCACTCAAAACTCCCTTGCTTTCCAAAAAAACTTAATGTAAAAACTGTTCTCTTTTCCCATATGAATTTCCTTATTTTCTCATGCTTGCTTGACTCTCACACTCCCCAATGTTGATTTACTCAACCCCCATGCTCTCATAAATATGGGATGTGAATTTTCACACCCTCTTACATGTGTTTAATGATTGGGATTTGATACACTTAAGAGGAAAATTAGAAGGTTTATACACAATTATAATTTAAAAAGATGGTTTGGGTTTCATAGACATGGGTATACTCTTTCCCATTGATCCCTTCCCTTTCTTGTGGAAACTAAGCCCCCAGGTATTTGTCTATGTCCATATGCAAATGGTGATACATTTTATTTATTATATTCAATATACATCATTTACATATTACATCACTTGGCCCACGGCCATACATCATATTTACAATATGATGATGATGATGATGATTAACGTCCACTAAGACCGAATTGGTCTATCGGACTTAAGAGGGTAAGTGATTACTTGTGATTTTTTAGAATTTTGTTTCTGTTCTCAAAAATCATTAAGAGAAGCTTTCCAAGATCACCATACTTTTGTTGAGTTGAGAGGTTAGGAAGGTTGGTAGTGTGATAAATATTTTGAAAATGAGATCTAATATGGGTATAGGTTGGACAATCTAAGAGAAAGTGTTTTTCATCTTCAACCTTTTTAGTGTCACAAAGGTGACACACTCTTTCATCCCATGGCGTTTTAGGAATTGACCAACGCCCAGTTTCACTATGGAGCTCGTGAGAATTTGTTCTTATCTTAGCAATGCTTATTTTTTTCTTTACGCTTGGCAAAACAGATAAATGATTTTTATCTTTTAGGTTAGGGTTGATTACATCTTTATAATACCTTAATTTTTTTTTTCCTCTAACTCTTTATCACACCACATTTTCTCCTTAAATTTTGATTTGACGTTTTTTTTAATAGTATCTTTATTCTGCAAAATGGTTTCTTCCATGATTTCCCAGTAGTTTAACCAAGATTGGGCGCCTTTATGCCATCCTCGCTTGAGTCGATGGTGATTATGACTTCATTTTGAAGCAATTTTAGGTAGCCTCTTGTCTTTCATGTTGTTTAACTTGTTCTTTTACATTAGGTATCTAGTCGTAGCCATGCTCTCAATGGGGGAGAGACTTGTTTCTAAGAGGAGGATGGGATAGGGTGTATTTCCTTTAATTTTGAGATTATAGGTTATAAAATTCTTTTATATTTTCTCTATCTTTTTCCAGGATTCATGAGAGATACTACATCCCCAGAATTCACATCCATAAAGAATAACAGGTGTAACAAGAGTCTCAAAGAGGAGTTTCTTCTTATCCCAACTCCAAAGTTCAGCTGATTTACAATTGTTTTCAAGCCCATAATAAGCTTTCCATCCCCCAATAATCCTTTTNTTAATAATCATGACCTTAGTCTTATCAGTATTAACAATCATACCCATATTGGAGCAAAATTCCTTGAGGATTCTTAGTTGGTTTTCAAGATCATGGGGACTCCTTGCCATAAGAACGATATCATCGGCATAAAGAAGAAGATTAATGATTATACTAGTGAGAGTAGGGCCGACACAACCTGCTTTTTCCAAGCATTCTTCTAACTTGTCAATGTATATGCAAAAAAGGGTAGGGGACAAGGGACAACCTTGTTTGACTTTGATATTGCAGTTAATCTCTTTTGACCAGCCCTCAGTGGTTTTAAACTTAGCAATAACGTTCTCATACATCCTTATTGCAGCAACCCTCAACTCGAGATGCACTTTTATCTCTTCCAACCTATTCCAAAGGTTTTTCCTAGGGACCATGTCAAAAGATTTTCCAAAGTCAACAAAACAACAAAAAAGATTGGTTTTAGTATTGCAAAACTCCTTTGCAATGATCCTAAAGGTAACAAGATGGTCCACAGTTGAATGATATTTCCTAAACCCGGCCTGACCTTTAGCTCTTTTACCGTGAATTTCTAGCCAAAGGCTAATCTTCTTTTCCAAAATAATTCCATAAAGCTTGGCTAAAATATGGCTAATCATAATGGTCCTATAATTAGAGGGAATGTTTCTATCCCCATTTTTAAAACTAGGAACAATGAAGCTTTGCATCCAGGGTTTAGGGAAGCCCTGCTTGAATGCTAAATTGAAGAGCTTGTGTATGTGAGTGATAAGGATTGACCCTCTGATTTTAAAAATTTCAGCTTGGTAGCCTTCAATGTCCTTAGCTTTCCAATTTGCGAGCCACTTAACCCCGAACTCTATGTCATCTAAAGAAAAAACTTCTTCCTTTGTAGGGACAATAGGAATGGTGTCCATGACATTAGGGAACTCGTAAAGAATTTTAAGGTAGGAATTCCAGTCCCTTAAGGGAATCCTATTATTTTCTTTAGTATTGTGTTTTAGAATTTGGCTCCAGAACTTCTTAGGGTCCAACTTGTATAGTTGTGAAAGTTGCTCTTGCATTTTATTGATATAGTATATTTTTTTCCTTTTAATTAAGGCTTTGTACGTTTTGATCTTATCAAGTTTTAAGGGCTCATTAGAAGCATCCCTAATAAATTTCCTAGCAATTTTACATTCTTTATCATACCAAGGATTGGTCGTTCTATTATTCTTTTTATAGAATTAAAAAAGAGGATGTTACACTATGAGTAACATATTTTATTTTCTTTTTTCCTTCTAAGATTAAAATAAATAAAAAATGCTACAATTAACACATTTTTTCCACTGCCTTAATTGTTATTGTTACAAACAAAATTATAAAAAATAAAAATACAAAAAATAAAAAATAAAAATATATATAAAATCTCAAAAGTGAGGAATAAAAAAATGAAAAAAATAAAAATAAATAAAACAATAAAAAATTATTTTAATTAAAAAAAATACAAAATTAATTAAAAAAAAATTGAAAATTAAAATTAAAACAAAAATGATCTCGAGGAGGGCATCACGCTCCCCCTTCCCACAACGTCCCTCTATGCACCCTTTACTTTTTTATAAAATTAAAGATAAAAATAAAGATTAAAAAAACAAATTAAAAAAGAGAAATTTAAAAAATATAAGAAAAAAAAAAAAA
>ML800934.1:269481-295890 GCA_009831015.1 Picea engelmannii | reverse complement strand
AAGTCTCCTTCCCCAGTGAACTTGGGCATGTATTTCAGGTAATCTCCAGCAGGGAGAGGATTCATAGGATGGGGAAGAACTAAGGGAGCGTATCTGGCAGCGACTATGGCGTCCATTCTGTTCAGAGGGGGATTAGCACCAACAATAGGGATGTTAGGTGGAGGAGAATTTGGAGAAGAAGGAGTCCGCGAAGGGGCTAGCGGGAGTAAATCTCGGAGTGGGGTGGGAAACAAGAGGTGATTCAAGGAACATGATACCGAGCTCCAGTCAGCAGGTGCTCCTCCTTGTGCAGGAGTGGGGGAATTTTCTGTGGCCCTGGGTCTATGCCAAGGTGCAGCTTCAAAGGAGAGGGGAGTGACAAAGTCTTGTCCCTCTGGTCCCGGACCGGGAGGGGAAAAATCAACAGGAACACTCCCAAAATTTAAGAAATGGGAAACTGCAGAGACAGGCCTATCAAATAACTGAGGAGGAGAAAAAGGAGCTCCAACAGAAGGATATGGTGGATTACCTGGTTCGGTGATGGACGCTTCTTCTTTGGAGGCATTTCCCTTTCTGAGCGCCGCCTCTGGATTTGTTTCGGGCGTAGCTAGAGGCAACTATGGGTGAGACCGCGTATGCCTGCCTCTGAAAGCCACAATTAACAGAGCAGGTTCCCTCCAGCGGAGTCGTTACAATGGATTCGCCAAGTGCAAAATTAGCAATCTGCAAGGCTCTGATGATCCTATGCACCTTCGGATTCAGAGGCTCAATGCTGTTCTACCCAGGGAAAATCTTCAATTCCGTCCCCGGCAACGACGCCAGAAATGTTAGCGTTAGAAGTCACTCCTGGATTGCTTGCAGGAGCAGAGCCCAATGCCCATCAATTTATGTCACGATTTGTTTATAAAGGGTGATCAATTGGAGATAATGGCTCTAGAAGGTATCACTCTAACTCAAGGACTGAGTCTGGTACATAAAGGAGAGAGGAGGTCTGGAATCCTAACTTCATCCAGTGGGTTGATTTAAAGATGAACAGGTGGAAGACTTAAAATAAAGTGAACAAACAACTCTGGGCATCAAGCTTGCAACGGTTTATAGAGGAAAAACTATGAAAATAGGATCCTCCTGGTTCAGGGCTTCAAGGAACTGAAAGAGGACTTGACTGGATCCTCCAATTCCAAGTCGTTCAGCATTAAGGAAATCACAGGGACTGATTAGAGGCTCCGTAACTATTACAGTGATCCATTACAACATCATCCTATAATAGTTACAGCTCGACTGGATCCTCCAATTCCGAGCTGCTCTAACACAGTGTAAACAAAGATATGATAGAAACTGGCATTCATAAGGCAAGAAGTCTCCAAAGCTCATACATAACCAGAAAAACAATGCTTCATTAAAATTTTTACAACCAGGGAGCTCTGCTCGACCATCGATAGATTACAAAATGGCAAAATTGCCTATATATACTTTAGCCAAAATCCGCCTGACAATAGTATCTCAGAACTTTTAATGGGGGGGGGTCGTTTCCTCAATCAAATCTGTCCTCTGGACTCCTATCATAAGCTTCTTCAATTCGGCATGGCTCACACCAGGGAGTAGCCGAGCCTCTTTTAATGTTTGAATTGGCGTGCTGAGGCTCTCTTGGCGAGTTGAAGACTCGGTGTGACCTTTCTGCAGAGAATCGGTACAAAGGGACCCTCCTGGGTAGACTCTGGCCGGAACCTCCATACTCTGCAATAAATGGGTGACGCGAGGTTTCACCTACCTTGCTTATCCTTTTCTGCTGAGCCGAAACGACTCCTTGAATTCCCTTGGGAAACACTGCTGCAACAACCCGATCCACAAGTCCTTTCCAATCTCTTCACGGCCTCCAACACCTGACCATGGTCATCCCTGACTCTGTATCGAGGATCGGGATTTCGCGATTCCTGCTGTCAAGAGTTATTGACTCTTGAATTCCTGATCACCGATTCTCCGATGAGCACATGCATGGGTTAGCCCTCCTGGCTATACTATTATCCATATGACCGCCTCTTATGTGACCCGAGCCGATCCTCTGTTGGGGTTTTGGCGCTTTTGATGCCTCGATACACAAGTGCTCGGGAGTTGCAATTCTCCGATTGCCGATGTATCCTTGCGCGCTAGCCCCCTTGACTATGCCTTGGTCCAAATGACCGTTACCACATGCCCACGGTCGTATAGCCTTCCATCGGGGTTTCGGGGTTTGAAAGGTCAATGTTCACACGTCCTCCGGATTCGCGATTCCCCGATCCCCAATGGCTCATGGCCATTGACATGTCAACGACCTCTTCCCTGACTCGAAATCTTGCCACCTGGTGCTGCCTTCCTACACGAATCGTCCTTCCGACACCTGTCCTCCGCTATGATTCGTAGCTACGTCGGGAAATCGGGTATCGGGATATCGTGATTCCTGCTGTCATGTGCATGGGACTTTCATATCCCCAATCCCCGATTCTGCAGGATCTTTCGCCACGTGCCACAGCTGACGGACGACTTTGATTCAGTCGGGCAATCGCGCATTGCGATTCACTCATGTAAGAGTTCCCCGCCTTCAGAAACTCCGATCCTCCGATGGACTGAAAACCCGACTCTCCTTTTGATGTCTGACACGCGTCCTGCCAAGATCAATGGCTAGGATCCCATTGGTCTTTCGAGACTCGAAAGGTCACGGCCTTCTTACCCTTTACAATCCCGGTACCATAATTGTTACTAACATAACGGGTATGGGATGTCGGCCCATGGGTGTACTCATGTTTAGGCCCATTTTGTAATGTATAAATAGATAGCTAGGTGATGTAAGAAGAGGCTAGTATGCTAAGTGCTAGAGTTTGATCTATGTGATTGCAAAGGCTTTGTGCTTACTGTGTGTTAAGAACTTGCAGATCTAAGTGGAAGTGATTGTAAGAAGCTTGTGTGCAGCTTGTAGGAAGGCTTTGTGATTAAACCTAGCTCGGGGAAGGAGGATCTAGAGAGGTGCGCACAGATCTCATGTCCTATGCGGAGTGGGTTCCTATGGCTCTATGCTTGTAGAAGATTGAAAGAATACAATAAAGAAGAGAAGAGTTGGTGGATGTAGCCCCACACTGGGGTGAACCATGTATATCCTATGTTGTGGTTTCTTTGTGCACTATAGTTGTTATGTTATTGATTTGATGTATGCTTAGTACAATGATATATGTTAGATGCATCTGATATAATAGCTTAGTGCTTAGTAATGTGAATGAATGATAGATATGATCTATTTCTATGTGCTAAGTGCTTGGAAGTGTTAGATTTGGTTGAATACTGTGTTGTTCTGTAATTAGGGTTCGGATATGCGATGTAAATAAGGATTAAATGATACTGAATGTTAACTGCTAAGTGCTATGTTAAGGTATTGTAATAACGGATCTATGTCCCGGCTAGGTTGCATACATCTGAGTCCTGCAACGATCCCTGCCTCTACCTCGGGTGAGACTTCAACTTCTTCGCAGGTGTTTCCGAAAGGGTCGGTAGTTAGGGTTTTGTTGGTGCACTGCTGAAGCGTTTAACCTTGGGTCTTCCCTTGTGCTAACAAATGATTTCATTCCCAGGACCGAAAATGTGATTGCTAGGAATTGAAGAAAAGAGAAAGCTCTGTGTGTAGATCTGCTGCCCTAGTGCACAATATTCTACTTGACTTACAAAGCTCTATGCTAAGAAGAGAATTACAATCTGAAGAAAAGAGGTAAGATCTTGAAGCTTTGTTCTTTGATAAAGGTAAGATAAGTGGAAATTTTTATTTCGAAAGAATGGATCTAGGTATGTTTAAAAGATTTGGTCCTAGTCTAAAAACTAGGGTACAACTAGAAGAAAGAATATTTGATATGAATAGATCTAATAAGAATAGTGAAAGATATGTTATTCCTATGCATAGAAATAATGTTTGGACTAACAAATGGATGCAGGATCCTAGAAAGAATTTCTTCCAGGTTAGTTACTATGATCCCATTGCATAGTACAGGAAAAGTTGGGGGTCATTTAAAAGAAAGAGAGGATTAACTCTTTGTTATAGTTCCATAAGACTGGGACATCTTGCTAAGGAATGCCCTGGTAGAGGTCCTATTTTCCTTTGTTGTAAGGCTACTGGACATGAAGTTTTGGATTGCCCTAGAATTATTGCTAAAGTTGAAAAAATGAATATGAGACAAGAAAACTATGAGATGGGCCAAGAAACTAAGGATATGATAGAAACCCAAAAAGAATCAGAGACTGTATTATTACAGATGAAAGAAACCATGAACAATAAAAAAGATATCAACTTATTAGAGATATTAAAAGAGAAGGATGCATCGAAACAAGAATATGAGACTTTGACATAGACTGTGTCCTCGATGAGGAAACATAGGCGGATACCATGACATAAAGAACTTGGGAAATTTTAGAAAAGCCTTCTATGGTTCCTTCATTAGGAGGAATAGGATTATTTAGAGGAAATATGATAACCCTACGTGGAAGACTTACCTAGACATCTATGAGTGCTCATGGAACTTCGACAGAAGAATAATTTGAGATCATTAAATTTGTTGAGAACAACGCCCCATTTTCTATTTTGCTAGGAAAAACTTGGATTGAGAAAGATCATATACAAATGAAACAATAAGAGGAGGATCTAGAACAAAAAAAGAAAGAACTAAGAGATTTCATGGCTAGGAGAATAGCGCACTTACTAGAAGAACAAGAGGACCAATCGAAGCTACTAAGGACCATAGATCTGGATGAAGAAGTTGAAAGAGCACAAGAAGACTTGAAACACCTATCTGTACAAGAGAGTAGAGCACCTACCCCAGAAAGAGAAGAAGTATTACCCTCGAACTCTATAAAATACCCTCCAGAGTGAAAAGTTACTATGCCAAGAGGAGATAAGAACGATAATGGAAAGAGGAAACCAATGACTCGGATTTTAGGAAGAAAATCCAGAAAGCTCAACAAGAAGAAAGCAAAGTTAGAAAAAGTTACAGGAAGTTCTAGGGAAGACTCCACAAAAAGAAAGTTTGCAGAACTAGAACTTCATCGGGATATCAAAATAGTGTAAATTGGCACTTCGCCATGACAAATAAATATGACTGTTGGAGGCGTCTCGACCGTTAGAACAACACTCTAGAATGGATAGAAACAAAGTCATTTCCAGAATGTTCACCATTGGACCATTGGGATCGCTCCATAACGGATGGAATTGCATTGATTGAGGCATTCTTGCCTATTGGAAGAGTCTGTTATGACGTTGTCTATTTATCTTGTCGATCGTTGCACCGAGAACACTTTTTCCAATTGTGATTATCCGAGCCCACATAGAATAAGTTGCTTTCGCACAGTGATTATTGAGACCTCACCAACCGTTCTGTTACATTGAGTGTTGTTCACCGACCTGAGATATCAGATCTCAAGCGTGCATGTTAGACATAATTAGCGCAGTAGAAAAATATGTCGAAGAGATCCTAATAGACATCATGTCCGAGATGGTGATGTTCGCAAGCATCCAAGCCTCGTCGACGAGAGGAGTGCAAACATCCTCATCGACTGCTCATGGATCTGGACCATCCCGAGCTGCGATAGAGAAATGAACGAAGCATCGTGATGACTTAGCGAATGAAAAGCTCATCCTATATATCCTGCCTGTCTACATCCTGCCTCTGGCTGGCGCGGTGAGTCATGACAACGTCTCAAGGGATTTTGACTACACAGTCATCACTGCGTACCTTCTGAAGGGGATACACGCAGTCAAACCGCAGTTGGAGAGGATTTCGACGTTGAATATCAGTGACTACAACCTAGGAGACCTCAATATCTATGGCATGCTCGCACCATACAAGTATTTGACAAAGACAAAGGGGAAGAAGTCGAAGATCATCCCCCACCCGTGGACTATGGACATCGCGAGGTCCACTATCTTGAATGTGATGAAGACACCACACTTCAGAAGACATCAGGAGGTTAACGCATGCATTAAGATCCTCATGTCGTGCTTCCATGGTGGTTATCTGTGGCTGGATAGACACATCACCGTAGATCCGACGCTGATCCATCGGATCACCGGACTAAGCATGTAAGGACCAGACCCACAATAATTTTATCCAAGAAAGGCTGTAGATTGTGTCTTGGAACAGAGAATCAAAGACACCTATGGCAATGTAGAAAAGGGGAAGCGGGGCTACAAGGTAGCCTCCATCCAAAGTGGTTCAATGCGCCTAGCCTACCAGTTGATTGCTGGTAAGCTAGTAAGGAAGAAAATATCCACGCAGGTCATGGGGTTTGTGGTCGACCTCGTAGGAAAATGCGTGGAAGGGATACAAATGAACTGGGCGAGCTTCCTCACCAACCAGTTAGAGAAATATTGTCACGAAGCTCGGGATTAAGGATATGGGTTCCATTTTAGTTGGCTATTGATCCTCATCGCCTTCATTGTTTGAGAGATGTTGGAAGGTGCGACCTTCCCTGAGATTGAGCCATCAGAACCCTTAGCCATGAAGTTCACCACGCTCTGGTATTCGAGCAACATGGCTAAAAAATGGCAGTCAAACGTGGTGTTCCACACCTATTACCTGTAGTTGAAGAGGGCTATTGAGTCTTCCCCTCGCATGACACCGAATACCCTGCATAGGTTCAGACCATTTGTGAATTTCCACACAGATAGACATTTTATTTATATCACTACATGAGGAGACGAACATAAAGAAGAGTTCCAATCTTACTACAAGCTCACTGAGGAGGACATGGAAGAAATAACTAAGGAGTGGCCTAAAAAGATCCTTGTACCAGTCAACCAGGCAAAACTGTCCCACCCTGACCTAATTGGAAGTCCTCTGGTCACTTGCGAAGAGTATGATGCACCCAACAGTAGCAGAAGGAAGAAAAAGGAAGAGGTACAGAAGCTGAACAACGCATCAGAAGAGACTGCTTCAGACTCACCTGGAGGGGGAAGTGATGACAAAGTAGACAAAGAATAAGAAAAAGAAGAAGAAAAAGGAGAAGAAGATGAGCAAAAATAAGGTGAAGTAACATCGCCTAAGGACCCTATTGATGAAATTGAGACCTCCAAGAAAAGAAAGGTTTCCCCCACAAAACCTACATCATGGAAGAAGTCTAAAGATACTAAACCACAGATGTAAACTGTGCTCACGATGGATGACATAGATTTCATCATCAATGTTGTCTCAGATACCTCAGAAGATATCTTATAGCACAATGAAGCCAAACAAGAGACCATGTATGAAAGAATTGAAGAAGAGTTGAAAGGGGTACATAAATCCCTCCATTCCAACTGCATAGTGTCTATTGCGCCCCCGTCATCAGAAGGAACAGAGTTGGGAGACAAACCTTCATAGCTCCGCCGAATAGCAGATGTGATCCAAGCTCTCCTTCACTGTGTTCAGGAAGAAAAAGAGCAGGACATAGAGGCCTTAAAGAAAGAAAAGGAGGAAGCTAGAGAACAATGTCGGGTTGCGCAACAGGAAAGAGACAACATCCAAGCCAAGTTTGTAGAGGATAGTGCACAGATCCAGAAGGAAAAGGAACAGTTTCTCGCAGAGTAGATTGGAGTTAAAGAAGCAGTCATTAGAGCACTTCGCCCTGTGATGGTCTTAGAACAATTCGAAGAAGACCCATTAAAAAGACAAGTAGGGAATCTTTCTGATGCCATTCAACAGCTCCAATAGAGGATAGTCGAATTGGAGTTACAAGCAGTTCCAAGCACTCCACAAGTAGTGCAAGATCTAAGAGAAGAAATTGTGAGGAGCACAGTTGATAGAATCAAGGCATTAGCCTTAGATTGCAAACAACTCAACAGTCGAAGTGCGTAGACCTACGAGTTCCTTGCAGAAGACCTTGAGATCAAGAAAATGGAGTCATATCTCCGGGAGGCAAAACAACAAGCAAAAACAGTGCAAGCGTAGTTGAAGCTACTATCACTAGTCGAGAGGATGAATAGATCCCAAGAACAACGCACAATTTAGCAACAGGCCCATGCCATTCAGAGTAAGGTCATGGAAGTAACCCAACGACTCCAGCCAGTGCAGGATGAAGCCTGCACACTTTTTGAGGAGATTGAAGGACAAGGTGCACAACTAGAACAAGTAGTCACCTCAGTTGAACAATGATTGGAAGGAACTGTCACCGAGAAGGTCATTCAGGAGTTTGCTAAGAAGAAGGCTCTGGTGAAGGAACGGGTTGAAGCATCTCGAGCCAAGCTCGAGGCATTTGAGGCAGAGTTACCCAGATCAAAGTGACTCGGGACAAGTCACAAGTGAGTGTTGGGGGCCTGTTGGCCCTTGACATTTTTTTGGATAACTTGGGTCACGTTTGACTAATTTTGGGACTTCGACAGGCTGGTTGAAGGTGGAGCACAAGGTGAAGTGGAGATCGCGGGATCTTGGCCCCTTCCTAGGGAATTTTTGGGTTTAGGGTTTATGTAACAAGTATGGGATGTTGACCCATGGGTTTACCCATGTTTAGGCCCATTTTGTAATGTATAAATAGATAGCTAGGTGATGTAAGAAGAGGCCAATATGCTAAGTGCTAGAGTTTGATCTATGTGATTGCAAAGGCTTTGTGCTTACTGTGTGTTAAGAACTTGTAGAGCTAAGTGCAAGTGATTATAAGAAGCTTGTGTGCAGCTTGTAAGAAGGCTTTTTGCTTAAACCTAGCTCGGGGAATGAGGATCTGGTGAGGTGCGTGCAGATCTCCTATCCTATGCGGAGTGGGTTCCTGTGGCTCTGTGCTTGTATAATATTGAAAGAATATAATAAATAAGAGAAGAGTTGGTGGACATAGCCCCACACTGAGGTGAACCACGTATATCCTATGTTGTGGTTTCTTTGTGCATTATAGTTGTTATGTTATTGATGTGATGTATGCTTAGTACAATGATATATGTTAGATTCATCTGATATAATAGCTTGGTGCTTAGTAATGTGAATGAATTCTATATCTGATCTATTTCTATGTGGTAAGTGCTTGGAAGTGTTAGATCTGGTTGAATATTGTGTTGTTATGTAATTAGGGTTTGAATCTACTATGTAAATAAGGATTAAATGCTAATGAATGTTAACTGCTAAGTGCTCTGTTAAGGTATTGTAATCACAGATCTGTGTGCCAGCTAGGTTGTAGGCATTCGAGTCCTGCAACCACCCCTACCTCTACCTCGGGTGAGAGTTCATCTGCTTCGTAGGTGTTGCCGAAAGGGACGATAGTTAGGGTTTTGTTGGTGCGCTGCTGAAGCGTTAAACCCTGGGTATGCCCATGTGCCAGCAAGAGTCTTTCCTAATAATTCCTAGGATTTCATGGGATGACTTGGCTTGGTTTTTCTCAGCAATCCAACTACGATTAGATAAATAGCCATGTATATTTCCATTTGGTAGGTTGGAACAAATAGAGGTTGATTTACATGGTGTGAATAACCATGTATATTTTGAAGTCATTAAGATAGTAGATGATAAGGATCCCTACCATGTGTTGATAGGGAATTATTGATATTTTGATAATGATACTACATTGAACCTAAAGCATGAACATATGTCATTTGAGAAAGAATCTTGTAAATTCATTCAACATTTGGATCCAATATTAGGTGACACTTTGTGGAACCAATGGAAGAATATTTGGGTGAGAGTGCCCTGGGTGAGAGTGCCCTAGATCAACTATATAATATTACTGTGAGGAATGGGGAGGATCAAATAAATTCCATGACATATGGATATTTAAGTTGGTAAATCCTATGCTCATTCACGATATATCTAGGAGTGACCATTAATACATGACAAAATGGTAACAATGAATAGTCCATAGAATGGTGTGTGTTCTTGATAGTATTATAGTGGATTAGCATGAAGTTGAAGGACCCAATGAAGTTCAATGGCACAACTAATTGTTTACGTTTGAATCTATCAAGACCGAACCGAAAACCTCACGAAGATATGAATCCCACTGCATTTTTAAAGAGACAATACTCTCTTTGGCTTATGATTTTCTTTAAATATTTTATGTCCAAAATGATATGGGATATTGTCAAATGACTGAATCCAACTCTTTAAGGCTCAATAAAATTGAAAATAATGAAAAGTAAAAGATACATATAAGGATAATTCCTGAGAAATGGACCAGGAACCTCAAACACCACACAATATAGAAAGTAATAGAATCCTCACATCCATCATAGTTGAATAAAATTTTTGATCACATTCAAATAAAGAAAATGGTCCAATGGCACAAGAGAACTTTGAAAGAGTACTACTTATTAAGCTCAAAACAACATTTTGATAGATCAACTTCAAATATTCTATACTCAAAACTTACAGTTATAAAATATAATCGAAACCAATCCCAACTTAGTTCTCTGGGATTTCTCAAAAATGATAATGTATGTTACAATGCTTGAAATTTAAAGGTTTTTGTCCATAAATGGAATGTGATTGGGGATCTCGTGGACCATAAAAATATTTACAAGAAATATGATGAAGAGAAGAACATGGAGTGGAGCATGAGAAACATGATATTGAAAGAAGACAAAGATGAAGTTATCATAATTTAGTTACACTTTTTCAATAAAAGAATAAATATAACTGTATGAAATATGATAAGGAAGAAGGTATGTAATCAGTATGGACTTACTGTGATGTAATCTCTCCTTTCATTTTCTTGTTTATGCACCTTTTATATCTTTGTTTGTTGCGGTTATGTGTCTGGTTGTAACCGTTTCCGTTGGAAATTCAATAATATTGGTTATATCTTTGTTTATCCATTCTTGAATATAATCCCTTAAAGGGGAAACAATTACTTCTTGCTTTACTTTGATACTTAACAATTCACTTTCAATTTCCCTATTGTCAATAGATAAATTTTTCAATATAGTCTCAATGTCCTTATTTGTATTTGTATACTCAACAATTCAATTATCAATGGCATCATAAATATACTCACCCATACTATAAAATTTTTTGGCTGATGATTTCTTCATATTTTCAACTTGCTCTTCAAATTTCTCTCTTCTCATGATCATTGAATTTGAGATTAAGTTTGGATCTGAAACCGCAATAGTGGATCCCACAATATCCAAACCAATAACGTTTGAGTATGCCTCAGTCTTTTTCCGTGATATTTATTTCAATTGATTTAACAACCCCTTTAATGTATTGATTGTTTAAATCCAACATGAATTTAATTGTTTTATACGGCTCTGGGAGGACAAATATTTCTATTGTCTTATATGGTCAGTCATTGTCGAGACTTTCGATACAAACATAGAAACCCCATCTGTGAAGAATCCTTCATCATTCTTCAAATATTCATTCAAATATTCTCTAGTATTTTGAATTATGAGACCTAAACAAGAAAAAAATTTCGCCAAGTCCCATAAATCTAAAATGAGAGACATTATTTTCTTTATGTTATTTTCAACAAAGTGTCAAGTAGCAATGATTAAGATTTAAATTCCTTTTACTCTCAAATTTGATTATGGAGTTCCTTGAAGAGTTCTGTCAGGTTGTATCATGGCGACTAGGGTAGCCAATATAGGTGGGGGCATGAGAGTTTCTTCCAATTCCTTGACTCTCTCTTTAAGTTTGATATTTTCTTCTTCCATATTAACTATTGAAACGTCCAATGCATCCCCTATGATTCTATGAAATGAAGATAGTTTTGATGGAAACATGTTTTTAGTATCAATGGTGGACCATGACTTTCTTTTCTTATTCTTCTAGGTTCTTTCAAAGGTCAATTTATTTGAAGACTTATCAAATAAAACATTCTTCACAAAAAACAATTCTTCATAAGAGAAGACTTCATATTGAACTAATGCGATAGACTGTACATTTTCTTGGGCGTGTTCTTCATCATCTGGAAACTGAATATTTTCAATATCCACATCCAAGTCCATATTATCAAGAAAAATATCATCCTCAGGTACGTTTTGTTTTTCTTTCTCTTGTTGAGAATTGACCCTTTTCCTTTTTACTTGTAATTTATGAGGGTTTTTTAGACTTCCTTGAGGAGGATTCCTTTCTCCATCGTCACTAGAATTGTTACTTGGGGTTTTTCTTTGTTGGGTTATTATATATTGAGGATTTACCTTAGGCAAAAGACTTCTGTGAGAAACAACATGTGAATGAGCATTTATTTCACTTGAAGGTTTCCCTCTTTGCATGTGACCTTCACTAGTGCTCACAATGGTTTTTGCGTCACCAAAATCTGTATTAACACCCTAAACAGGGGGGTCATGACTGTCACCCTCTTCTTCTCCAAATATGAGTGTATTGATCATTGTAGGGCTGAGCCCAAATGCTACCATCTGATTATAAAGAAGGTTATTAGGGTCAAACCCTTTTATCTCTTCTGCAAACTTCAAATTAAATTGGTCAAAGTAAGAGGCATATTCATCCATTTTGGGAATTTCTCTTAAGATAATTTCACCTACTTTCCAAGGCAGAGGAATGAACTATTTTTCCCTTCTCTCATAGAAAGCATGAAACCAAAACTTATACTGCTCGCCACCTCTATGATAAAAAATTTGTCTGGAACATAAAAAGGGAGGTATATAGGATTTTCATGAGAACAAAAAATCCTAATGATGTTGTAGTTATCCATTTTCTCCAGAATTCCCTTTTTATCCAAAAAGATTGATCCTTCCAATGAAATCTTGGAGGTATGTTCCCCAAAAACTAATTTCTTAAATTCAGAGATGAAATCATTGTAAACTTCATAAAAATAATGGATAACTTTATGCCTCCAGAGAGTTTGATACCACATAGTCATAGGGTCAATCTTTGAATTTACCCTTTTTCCAACACTCATACCTTTAAAAATATGACAATGCGTGATAGAAAATACCAGATAAGATTCCATATAAAAAAAATTCTCTCTTTTGAAATTCATTCACTATGCAAAAATTTCATTTGATATGATATTTTCCCAACCAAAAACAACATTCTCATGAACTATAAAATATAAAATATACAAGGTCAGTAAGGGAATAGTTGTTGTAGAATCCTGACCCGTCACTCTAGTAAACAACCACGCAATTTCTCGATAGGGGTCCTTTAAAGAACTAACCTGGATTCTAGATAGGTCTTCCGATATTGTAGTAGGCTATTGTAGATATTCCTGTAGGAGCTTGATTCCATTATTTTTCCCTCTAAGAAAATTTTTGGCATCTTCTCCTTTGTATGTTAAGTTAAGCTCTGGTAGATTTAATATTTTCTTGAAGACTGAAGGTGCCAATGAAACAAGGGACTCACTTTGTAGAGGAATGGTTCTTTTGTTCTGGAAAATTTTTTCAATACATCAGATGGAAATATATTTGCATTCAAAAACCTCAGGGACAAAAAATACAAGATTTATTCCTAATGTCCAAGATTTATTATTATTTATGTTTGGAAGCATTGAATAATACCAATATTCCCTCGACCAATGGTAATTGTGATCTTCTATGGCGATTAGATTTAAGGTATCCCCACATAAATGTTGTTTTCTTTTGTCCATATTCAACAGGTTGACAGACTTCTTCGTAATGCTGCTCAAAACAGTGAAATGATATTTTACGTTATATCCTTGATTGATAACATTAACCTGCAATACATGATAGTTGTCTCGATAGAAACATCATTAATAATGGCCTTTTTAGAATTTAATTTAGAAATTGAGTTCATAGATTTAGAATTTAATATGACTCGAGAATTGTGAAGAGGAAGGAAACGTCATGATGGGGTGATAGAGTGGGAGATTTCAAATGAGAATGTGAGGCCAAGAGTCTGTCGTGATAGAAAAATGGTTAAGTATGGATGCTTGTCGGACCAACTTGTGAGGACAGGAGATACAAAGAAATGAAAACATGATTCCACAAGTCCATGAGTCTCTGAAATGAAAAATAAACTAAGTGTTGGGAAGAGGTTAAGAGAAAAAATTGATATGTCGTGAGTCTGCGAGTATGCCAACCTGCAAATGAAAAATAAATTAAGTATGGAAAAGGTGTAATTCATGGGGTAATATATGGAAATGAAAATTAAGGGAGGGAAACATACTTAATAGGGAAAATACAAGTGCAAAATAATAAAAATAAGGAATAAGTTACAAGGTTCAACACTAATGTGGCCAAATTTGTGTCACAAGTAGAGGAATAGTTCATGCCAAATAAGAGGATTGTAGCACTTGATCTCTCTTTGGAAAAGACCTCTATAATATGGTGGGTGACACATAAGAGTCTTTTACATTCTTGGGAAGATATGATAGATGCATTCTATAGTTGCTTCCCATTGGACCTAGGTGCTCCACAAATAAATGTCACTTCCATCCCTACTAGCATATCTTTTGTGGTTCAATGGAAATTCTAAACCATGCGAACATGTGGACAATGGTGAGGCATACCAGATGCCATATAATGTTCTAATTTATTATTGGGGGCACAAATTTATACACAAATAAGAGCCATTACCAAATAACTAATACCTATAGGAAAAAATGCAACAATAGACATGCCCTTCACTAGAACAATAGGAAATATTCTACAATACATTCCAAATATATAGAGAGGATACATCATGTGTAGGGATGATTTAGATCATTAAATATTTCATGTAGATGGATCCCTTATATTTTCTAACCATTGATTTTATAGTGTGGAAATCCACGAAAGAAATATCCATGGAGGGGGATTTCGTCGAAGCCAACTTCACAAAGGAAGACATTGTAGAAGTGGTTCTTGTAGAGGTAGACCACTCTTGGGAACTATAATATCTATGGTTTAAGGATATGGAAGGTCAACACATAGTATAAGATACAAGTGATACCATTAGTCTAAGATATTACAATGAACCACTATAGACACAATTGGTGAATATTGGAACCAAAATGAACCAAAACTAGTAGTGATAGGGGATTATTAGGATGACCATATGGTTGTAGATATTGTAACATTGTTTATGAATATCTCAATTTGTTTCCATAGGGTTGTACTAATATGAAAGGAATGGATAAGGAGCTTGATGAAATGAAGATTGAATTGAATCCATATGCCTAGTTGATAAATAATAGACTATATAGAGTGTACAAAATGAACACACACTACATCAGGTGGGTGAAATAGGAAATAGATAATATGCATATGAATCAAATTTTGTGAACTCAATGAAGATTTCTTACCTAATCCCTTTGTGAATTTAGTGATTAAATGTTTTGTAATGTTATAAGGGATTGAGGCATATTATTTTATGGATGGGTTCTTGGGTTATCATTAGATCCAATTAAATAAGGAGGATAAACATAAAAACACATTTTCTAGGAAATGTAGATTGTACTGTTGGGTACGTGTTATATTCTTTGCATGTGTGTGTGTGGGCATGTCAGATTCGAAAACTGTGTCTGACAATCCCTCTAGTAGTTATCCTTTTGTTGTGTGTGCTGGGCGCTTCCTGGGGGGTCCCAGGGGGGGCCAGGTATGCCCCCCCTGGTTACACGCAACGCCCTAGTTTTTTTTTTGGGCGTTTTTTCTATTTTAGCAGATTTTGCTATTTTTAGCGGTTTTCTAAATTAATCACAGATTAAGGGATTAGGGTTTTGGTATCTAGGGAATACCTAAAAACAATGTATATATATTGTATGTTGAATGGTGAAATTAATACAATGAAGCGTTGAAAGGTTTTCTCCCGGTTAAGGGTTTCCGGTATAAATCTTTGTGTACTATGTGTATGAGCCATTTATTAATTTATGTTTTTCTTAAGAATTTATATACATTTCTTTAATTCACATGTTTAAAAATTACATGTGGTATCAAAGCTCGTTTTTGGCTTCAGAGGGACACCTTTATTGCTGAGGGATTGGCTCGATCTTGATAGATCAAGTTTATCTTGGGTCAGTGATAAACTTGGGTTTAGTGGAAGATTTTGCAGTGGTGATTCAAGTGTAGAAAGAGGAATGGAGAGCTCTTCTAGAATTGATATAGAGAAGTTCAACCGTAAAAACTTTGAGCTATGGAAGATCAATATGGAGGACCTTCTTGTAGACAAAGAACAATGGATTGTTGTGGATCCTGGTACACATCCTACCAGTACACATCCTACTAGTACATAGTCGTCTGGTACACAAACTACTAGTACACCACCTATTGGTATGTCGAAGGAAGATTGGGAGAAGTTGGACAAAAGAGAAAGGAGTATTATTCGACTCTACCTAGAATATTCAATGTTGTTGAATGTCTCGGGAGAATCTATAGCCAAGGAACTATGGGATAAGTTAGGGAATTTGTATCAATCAAGGTCCCTGGTAAACAAGTTGTTTCTTTGAAATAAGTTGTATCATCTTAGGATGGAAGATGGAGATTCTGTGATAGAACATCTAAATGCCTTTAATACTCTGGCAAGTCAACTTGTCTCTGTTAATATTACGATTGCAGAAGAAGATAAGTGTATTACTTTTTTATGTTCTTTGCTAGACTCTTGGGATAATATGGTTGTAGCAATTGGTAGTACCACTCAATCTACATTGAAGTATGAGGATGTAGTTGCATCCTTGTTATTTGAAGAGATGAGGTGAAAAATCATGGATGTTCATAGCACCGATGATTTATTTGTAAGAGATCATACCCAAGACAAGAATCTCGGTAAGTCTTCGGGGGGGGGGGATCTAAATCTACAGTTAGATCTAAGTCTCCAGGAAAATATTTGAGGAAATTTTGGAAGTGTGGTAAAACAGGGCATTATAAGAAAGATTGCAAGTCTAATAAGGTTGATAAACAAAAGGGATCTGATAGTACCTCTTCCACAGAGGAAAACACCTCCACTGAAGAAGGAGGTGATGTTTACCTGACATCTATAGGTACACATGTAGACCATGATGTATGGTTGATCGACTCAGGTGCATCATACCATATGAGTCCTCATAGGGAGTGGTTCTCTAAATATGAAAAATACGATGGTGGTGATGTATTCGTAGGAGATGACTCGAAAGCCAAAATCATGGGACGTAGAAGGGTTAAGTTGTTGCTAAAATATGGAAGGATTAGAACTCTCCCTGGGGTTCTGCACATTCCAAAACTAGCCAGGAGCCTAATATCTGTAAGCAAGTTGGATGATGCAGGAGTGGATACTGTATTGGGAAAGGGCACTTGCAAGATGGTATGAGGAGCAATGGTGTTGATGAGGGGATTTCGGTGTGGAAATATGTACAAGTTGTTGGGAAGAACTTATACTAATGGGTGTAATAGTTCTTTTGTCCCTGAGCAGACAAATAAAGAAGACAAGACCAATATTGTCCCTGAAAAGAACACCATGTTGTGGCATCAAAGACTGGGGCATATTGGAGAAAAGGGCCTTCGAACACTACACAATAAAGGTATGGTTGAAGGTATGTCTAATTTCACTCTGGATTTTGATTTATGTGAACATTTCATATATGGTAAATAGAATCTAGTAAGATTCCCATATGGTGCTACAAGAGAAAAGGGGATCTTAGAGTTGATACACAGTGATGTGTTTGGACCCGTGCCTATTCAACCACTAGGTAAATATGTGTATTATGTTTCATTCATACATGATTTCTCAAGGAACACATGGATTTATTTTCTTATAAATAAATCTGAGGTATATGATAAATTTAAAGAGTTTAAGGCTCTGGTAGAAAATTAGACAGAGAAGAAAATAAAGGTATTGAGGACATATAATGGTGGAGAATTATAAGGAAATGAATTCGAATATTTCTGTAAGAAGTGTGTTATAGCAAGGAAGAAGACTACTCCATACACACCTCAGCAAAATGGAGTTGCAGAAAGGATGAACAGGACACTGATGGAAAAATAAAGGAGCATGCTCTGTTGATTAAGGTTGGTTGTCATTGATGTCAACCCTTGAAGAAAGCCCCGTCGCACAAAGGTTGGGTAATGGACCCAATATTGTTTGATGTAAATATGAATCGTTAATGTCTTGTCATGGTTGATAATAAGTAGAAATGGATGAACTCCAAAGTGGTCCCCTTATGGTGAAATCCCTCACGGGAAGACGCTTTGCGGATTGAGTTATCCTAGAAGTATGGTTAGAGAACCCATGCTTATTTATGGAATAATGAGATGAATGCTAGTTAATTTTTCATTGAAACTATCCTATATGGATAGTTATTTTCATGACATTTCCGGTGGTATGTGGAACATCACATAACTCCTCACGGTTAGAGAGTTATGGCCATGAGAAGTTGGAGAACCCAGGTTTGGGTACTGGACCCAAGTTTGTTTGATGGATAACGGTATGAGTTTTGATATATTTTCAGGTAATAATATTCTGTATGGATATTACATGTCATTCCATTTCTTGTGGTATGTGGAACGTCAAATAACTCCTCACGGTTTGAGCGTTATGGCCTTACGAAGTTGGAGGACCCTCATATGTCATCTAGAAGCCCCAAAAGGTCAAAGTAGTCAAAGTCATTTAAGAGATTTTAAAAGGTAAATAATAAAGTGAAGCGATGAGTGTACTATAATTCAAAGTGAATACAAAAATAAATTAATTCAATAATAAATTTAATGGAGAAATTAGAAGTGGGTTAACCCTAAAATAAGGAAAGTGGGCAAAGTGACCTAGAAGATGTTTTTAAGGAAGCTACTTGGAGAGTATAAATAAGAGGCAAGGATCTCTCATTTAAGACACACTTGAGCATATTGAATACCTATAGGTGTATAAGGTAACCAAAGGATATCTAAGACAAATTTCTGAGGAAAGTGAAGAAGATAAGGCCGGAATTCAAGGAAGGATAAACTCTTTTGATGATGCTTTCTAAGGTATGTTTTTTTCAGGTCATCTCACCATTTTCACAATAATTTTTTTTCTAGAATGATTCAGACTGTGAAATTTCTATTCCATTGAGGAAACATATCCAAGTGTCTATGGTAACAAATTAATCTTGTGGGTCATTGTATTTTTGGAGTTACACTCCGTGGAAAATAGGGTTTGTGGCTAGTCCTGAAACTAGTCAAAAACAAGTGTTTCAGGTAAAAATGTCATAAATTCTTCATGACATATCCAAATTCAGTAAGAAAAAATGTGTTAGTTAGAGTACAGTATTTAATATACTGTGTAACATTTTTAGATCAATTCAACAGATATTTTGTGCGGGGCACGCTCTACATGGTTTCTCTCTAGAATAAGCCATAATTCAACAAGGTGTGCCTTTTTTTCTATAACTCCTTTTCTGAGAGGTTAAAAGTAGTGAAACCTGGAGGAATTTCATAAAACACATTGAAGAACATTGTGTATCAGTTTCAGATATTTATTCATTACAGGTACAAAGCTATGATTATTTCAAGTTAGGGTTGTTGACTAATCCAAAACTAGTCTTGTGAGACTAAAGAAACGTTTGATGAAAATGCTAGTCTCTTGTTGTTAAAGTTAAGGAAGATTTTCAGGTATGTGATCATATAAAACATGTATATTATAGAGTTACAAATCATATTTGGATGATGAAATTGATGAGGGCTTTTGGTTGAGGTACAAGTTGGGTACATGGTTGAGACAAGTAGTTGATGAGTTGGCACATACATGAGGTGTATAGTTGATGATGTTGGTACATATTGATGAGTACTTGACACATGATTGGTACATACTTGGTACATACTTGGTACATGGTTGGTTGCACTTTTTTATGGTACAGGTTGATTACATATTGTTTGGTATAGGTTGGTGCATGGTTGATGCACTTGTTTATGGTATAGATTGATTACAGGTTGAGGTATAGGTTGATGCATGGTTCAGGTTTATTGGTACATGTTTACAATGATATATCTCACAGTGATAGTGTGACATCGATTCCATCATTCTACTTCTACTTCAGGGCAGTTGGATGGGGCAAAGACAGGTGGTTGTAGCCACCTTCCGGTTATAGCCGGAGAACATAGGGGATTGTAGCCTCCTTTTGGTTGTAGCAAGATAATTGGGGAGTTGGAGCTTTCCTCAGGTTGTAGCCTGAGAAACTAGGGGGTTGGAGTCTCCTTCCAGTGGAAGATGGAAAACAAAGGAAGTTGGTGCTTCCAATGAATGTAATTCTTTAAGACATATAAGATAAATAATTCCGTGGTTTTCTCCCGATTTGGGTTTCTACGTAAAACACTGGTGTACTGTGTATGTGTGTGATTGTTCATTTCTTATTGCTCATTATTGGATAATAATTCTACATTGGTATAGCACTTGGATTATTTGGAGAAAAAAGATTATAATTACACTATTACTGATTCACCCCCCCTCTTAGTTATCCAACAATTGGTATAAGAGAAGGTTGATTCAAAAATCAGTTTAACCAATGAAAGGTAGATCATGGAGAGTACCAACTCATATAAAAATGGAATACCACACTTTGATGGATAGAAATATGCTTTTTGGAGCATATAGATGAAGACATATATACAAGCACAGGGGTTTGAAATTTGGAAATCAATTGTAGATGGATACACAGTACCAACAATTCCACCAAAAAATGACAAAGCAATGAAACTTGGTTAGAATAATTCCAAATCTACAAATGCACTTTTGAATGGTCTCAGTGAAACAATATTCACCAAATTTGCACGTTGTAAATCCACCAAAGAGATTTGGGACAAGCTTCTAAATATTTATGAAGGAGATACGAAAGTCAAAGAAGCAAAACTTCAAACTTACAGAGGTCAGTTCAAACAACTAAAAATGAAGGAAGATGAGAATATTGTAGCCTACTTCTTAAGAGTTGATGAAACAGTGAATGCAATCATAGGATTGGGAGAAGAAATCGAAGAATCTGTAATTTTTCAAAATGTACTAAGATCTCTTCCTATGAGATTCAACCCTAAGATATCAACACTAGAAGAAAGATCAAATCTGAACTCAATAAACATGGACGAACTGCATGGAATCTTCACAGCATATGAAATAAAAACTTAACAGGAAAATCCATATGTAAAATAAGTAACCTTCAAAGCATCAAAAAAATCAAAGAAAAAGAAAAAGGAACAAGAAGAATATAGCAACAACAATGATGTCTTGGAAGATGATGAAGAAGTGGCCAACTTCGTCAAAAGACTGAACAAGGGAACCAATGGCAGGTATAGAGGTAAGATTCCTTTAATTTGTTTTAATTGTGATGGGATTGGTCATTTTTCTAACAAATGTCCTCATAAGAAAAAGAGAAATGATGAAGGTTACTCAAAAGGCAAACACACATATAAAGGCAAAGGAACTACAAAGAAAGATTTCAAGAAAATCTTATGCATCAAAGAAGATATTTCATCATCAGATGAAGATGAAATCAGTGACAGTGAGATAGGAAGAGTTCTATTCATGGCAATAAAAGATTATGAGAAAGAAGACCCCGAAGAAGAATATGAAGAAGCCGAAGAAGGATATGAAGAAGTAGAAGACGAAATTGAAGAGCCAGAAGTTGACTATCAATAAGAATTAATGTGTTCCATAGAAGTTATCAGAAGAGAAAACAAGAAAAACAAGAAACTACAAGCATAACTAGACAAGAAAAAGGACATTCAAGAACTAGAACAAATGATCACAAGATTGAAGGTTCAAATAGAAAAAGATAAAAGAATTGAAGAAGCACTCAAAGAACAACTAGAAGAAAAGGACAAGATCATTGGAAACTTGGAAGTAGAGATTGTCACACTAAGAAAGGATATTCAAAATAAAAATATGCAGAATAGATCAAAAGTTCTGGATGACATTATCAATAGTAAAAAATCTCATCTTGACAAGTCTAGACTTGGATACAATTAGACAGAAAAGGGATCAAGCTCCAAAACAACATAGCAAGAAACAAATCCAAAAAGCTACAAAGAAACAATCAAAGGGGATAGGAAGATGTACAAGGAATATTATAGGGACACTCCTCCACCGAGAAGATTCAAATTTCAGAATCAACAACAGACAGATAGGCCTCAAGAAGAAGAAGGATTCATAAGAGCACCTTCTTTCAGAAGATCTTCAACTCCCAGGTATCAAACTATCTTTTTTGGTTTATGTTATGCATGTAATAATTTTGGACATAAATTTGTGAATTGCAGAGATAACAACAGGAACAATAACAACTTTGAGAGTCATACACAAAGGGGTTACTCAATAAAACCTAGTGAAACACAAAGAAGAAGTTACAAAAGGTTTGAATCTTTGAGCATTGAAGTGGAATGTTACAAATGTAAAAATTTTGGACACGTGGCCAAAAATTTCATAATGACAGTCCCTCCTAAAGAACCTCAACAGAATAGCAATAGTCATAGACAAGAACCTCAGAAAATGACATGGATAAGAAAGCAAGATCAATATAGGAACGAAGAATGCATAGTCGCTCTACAAGCTAAGCAGAAGAAACACGGTTGGTATGTTGACAGTGGGTGTTCAAAACACATGGCAGGCGACAGAGACAAATTTCTTACATTGCGAAAGGAAAGAAATGGATCAGTCTCCTTTGGAAATGATAATTCAACGAAAATCATTGGAGAAGGCACTGTCTGAATTGGGAACAAGAATAAAAAGGCACAAAATGTTCTACTGGTAGAAGATATGAAACATAATTTTCTAAGTGTGAGTCAAATGTGTGACCAAGGTCATAAAGTTACCTTCGATTCAAAAAAGTGTGAGATAAGAAGAGAAGGTTCAGGGAAATTGGTTGGTACAGTTGCAAGAACTTCAAACAACATATATGTGTTAAGTGAAATTGGAAATGAAAAGTGTTGTCTAGGAAAGGAAGATGAAAGTTGGCTATGGAACAGAAGAATGGGTCACATGCATTTTGATAACCTTGCCAAATTCAACAAAAGATAAGAAGTCAGATAAATGCCCCAGATCACGAAACCAACCAACACTTTATGCAAGCATTGTCAACAAGGAAAGCAAACAAATACCAGGTTGAAATCAAAGGAATAATCAACAATAAGACCACTGAAAATTGTGCATACTGATCTAGTTGGACCAACTAAAACAAAGGGCTTAAAAGGTGAGAGATATTTTATGTTATTAGTTGATGATTATACAAGAATGACTGCAGTTTTCTTTCTCAAAAACAAGTCAGAAGCTTTTGAAAACTTCAAGATCTACAAGGAAATGGTTGAAAATGAGATGGATTCAAGAATCAAATTCTTGAGATATGATAATGGAGGAGAGTTCACTTCAAAGGAATTTATGGACTACTGCAGTAGTCATGGAATAAAAAGGAAATTCTTCGTTTCTTGGACACCTCAACAAAATGGAGTTGTTGAAAGAAAGAACATGACAGTACAGTAAATGGCTTGAACAATGATAATGGATTCCAAATTGACAGATATATTTTGGACACAAGCAGTGCATACAACAATTCACATTCAAAATATATTAATGCTCAGAAACAACACTGATAAAACTCCCTATGAGCTATGGAAAGGAAGACCAACAAATGTGAAGCACTTCATAGTTTTTAGAAGCAAATGCTACATCAAAAGAGAATATGGCAGAATGAGAAATTTTGACTCTCGTGTGGACAAAGGAGTACTTGTTGGTTACTCAAGTACAATGAAAGAATACAAGTGTTACAATCTAAGATTGAACAAATTTGTGGAAAGCATCAACGTAACAATTGATGAAATAGGAAGACTGGAATCAAAGGAAGAAGAAAACAAATCAATGGAACAACTTTTCGAAGATGAAGAAGAAAAAGATGAAGTAGAAAAGGAAGACGAAGAGAATCCGACAGAAACAGAAGAGAAAGTTCAGCAAGTATCTCCAAAGATACCTAGAAAACAAGTACAGAAGAATCATACTCCAGATCAAATTATTGGAAACAAAGATGCAGGAGTTGAGACTAGAAGAAAAATCCATTCACCAGAACAAACACGCCTAGCACTCTTATATACAATTGAGCCAAATTGTTTTGAAGAAGCCAACAAGGATGAATTTTGGAATAAGGCCATGAATGAAGAATTGGATCAAATAGAGAAAAATGACACTTGGGAACTGGTTCCAAGACCAAAGAATAAGAATGTGATCGACACAAAATGGATTTTTAGGAATAAATTAAATGAAGATAGACAAGTTACAAGGAACAAAGCTAGATTGGTATGTAAATGATATGCACCGATTGAAGGAATCAACTTTGAAGAGACATTTGCCCCAATTTCCAGAATGGAAGAAATCCAGTTGCTTTTAGCCTATGCATGCTCCAAAAATGTTAAAGTATATCAGATGGATGTAAAATCATCTTTTCTGAATGGGAAACTTGAAGAAGAAGTCTACATTGAACAACCAGAAGGATTTTAGTTGTCAGAGAACAAAGATTATCCGTGTAAATTAAAGAAGGCATTGTATGGTCTAAAACAGGCTCCTAGAGCATGGTACTCTAGACTGGATAAGTATCTGCAATAGGCAGGGTTCATAAAAGGAAGTGCAGACAACAACCTCTACATCAAGGTAAGTGAAGGTAATATTTTATTAATTGAAATTTATGTTGATGATATTATTTTTGGTAGCGATGATGACGGGTTAAGCCAGAAATTTGCAAAAGATATGCATAATGAATTTGAAATGTCATTACTTGGAGAACTATCCTTATTTTCAGGACTTCAGATACATCAAAGAAAACAAGGAATATTTGTTTCTCAAACCAAGCATATCAGAGAAATGATAAAGAGGTTCAGAATGGAAGATTGGAAACCAGTTATCACTCCCATGCAGACCAGTTGCAAGTTGAGCAAATATGATGATTCGAAGTCTACAGATAAGAGGCAATATAGGTCAATGATTGGTAGCCTACTATATGTGACAACATCCAGACGAGATGTAATGTAGGTAGTTGGAAAGGTGGCACGATTTCAAGAAGCACCAAAGGATTCACATGTGTTTGCAGTGAAGAGGATTTTCAGATATCTCAAAGGAACATAAGAGTTTGGATTATGGTATCCAAAAGGAAAGGATCTATCACTTATTGCCTACACAGTTGCAGATTGGGCAGGTTGTATTGATGACCGATGAAGCACCAATGGAGCAATATTCTACTTGGGTGAGTGTTTAGTATCATGGATAAGCAATACAAAATCATCAATATCTTTATCTATAGCCGAGGCAGAGTTATTGCAGCAACATCATGTTGTACACAGGTTCTTTGGATGAAACAAACTTTGACATATATACAGGTTGAGTATGATGAGCCCATTCCAATCTATTGTGATAATACAAGCGCCATCAACATCTCAAAGAACCCGGTGATGCACTCCAAGACGAAGCACATTCCAATAAAGTATCACTTTCTACGGGAGCAGGTTGCAGAAAAGAACGTCAGAGTTGAGTATGTGGGCACAAAAGAACAAGTGGAAGACATCTTCACAAAACCACTTCCACGGGAATCCTTTGAATATCTTCGCCAAAGACTTGGAGTTATTTCTACTCCAAAATTAATGTTTTTTGAATGCTTATCTTATATGTATTAGATTTACACGAGGAATCACCATAAGAGGACAGTTCAATTAGGGGGAGCAACCCTGGATGGAAAGATACCTTTGCCATTGATGACAAAGGGGGAGAGATTTATCAGATGCAAATAACAAAGGTAGAGGATAGAGGCATGGTTCTAGGGGGAGCATGAGTGATATGATTTTAGTATTGCATCAGAGCATTTCCATCAATGCCAAAGGGGGGGATTGTTGATTAAGGTTGGTTGTCATTGATGTTAACCCTTGAAGAAAGCCTCATAGCACAAAGGTTGGGTAATGGACCCAAGGTTGTTTGATGTAAAGATGACTCATTATTGTCTTGTCATGGTTGATAATAAGTAGAAATGGATGAACTCCAAATTGGTCCCCTTATGGTGAAAGCCCTCACGGGAAGACACTTTGCGGAATGAGTTATCCTAGAAGTATGGTTAGAGAAGCCATGCTTATTTGTGGAATAATGAGATGAATGCTAGTTAATTTGTCAGTGAAACTATCCTATATGGATAATGTTTTTCATGCCATTTCTGGTGGTATGTGGAATGTCACATAACTCCTCACGGTTAGAGAGTTATGGCCATGAGAAGTTGGAGAACCCAGGTTTGGGTAATGGACCCAAGTTTGTTTGATGGATAACGGTATGAGTTTTGATATATTTTCAGGTAATACTATTCTATATGGATAGTACATGTCATTCCATTTCTGGTGGTATGTGGAACATCACATAACTCCTCACGGTTTGAGATTTATGTCCTTACGAAGTTGGAGGACCCTCATATGTCATCTAGAAGCCCCAAAAAGTCAAAGTAGTCAATGTAGTTTATAAGATTTTAAAAGGTAAATAATAATGTCAAGTGATGAGTGTACTATAATTCAAAGTGAATACAAAATAAATTAATTCAATAATAAATTTAATGGAGAAATTAGAAGTGGGTTAACCCTAAAATAAGGAAAGTGGGCAAAGTGACCTAGAAGATGTTTTTAAGGAAGCTACT
>ML800934.1:238818-253126 GCA_009831015.1 Picea engelmannii | reverse complement strand
TATATATATATATATATATATATATATATATATGGATGCTGACTCTATATTTTTTTTTTGTGTTTACATATGTGGGGCCTCGAGGAAGTGAGGCAAAGATGGTTGGAGAGCCAGTGCGCGAGGGGCCAGTGTGACCGTCGTAGGTAGGAGAGCGACGCTAGAGGGATGATGTTGGTGCGAGGCCGACATATGAGCCGAGGGACGATGAGAGACGAAGGTTTGATGATCTAGGTGTGGGACCATCACATGTGTCTCAGGTAGAGGCCGACGGGGGGATGGAGGATCTTTGTCTCCGGTTCGAGGAGGTGTTGCAGGGTGTGTCGAAGGGCATGTGGTCCCACATTCAAGAAGAGAGATTCCTAGAGCAGTGCGTGGGTGTTGCGGCAGAGTGGTGGACCTTGATCCGTTGGGAAACTATAGCGGGGGTAACGATGAATGGTTGATAGCCCTCTGGACCTGGAGGACCCCCAACTGGTGGGGCACCTCCTGCTGATAGAGGACCTAGTGGGGAAGCTCTGGGGGCACCATGAGTACTAGTTTTGTTTTTTATATAGGCTTACAAGCCCATTTTGTGCAGGGTAGTTGATACCTATTTTGTATAGGGTAGGGGGTACCCATTTTGTACCTATAGGGGTGAGGGGACTCATTGGCCTACGGGCGATGTANTATATATATATATATATATATAGTCATTGGAAATAGAATCTCTCTTCGGCCGCTTGGGCCCTTTACACCCCCTCACATGAACTGCTCCACTCCTGCGGCATATGTTTGGGATAAACCACCAACAACCAAGTAGAATACGTAACTATCATTGGTCTCCTGACCGAGGCCAGTCACCGCCACATTCTCCACATTAGTGTGTTGTTATATTCCCAACCTGTCATCCTACAACTCAACAATGTATACCGTGTTCGCGATCCTCGCCTCTTTCGCAAATACCTACAAGTTAGACTCTTATCTCTAAACTTTGATTCAATTACATTTACACATATTCCACGACAATTTAATCAAATACAATATAACATGGCTAACCTAGTATTAGATTGACATTAGAAGTTAGCCTGTAGTCACGGCTAACCTCGAGGCCCCACATGGCTAACCTCTAGGCTATCAAGCAATGTGATTGTTTCATGACTACAGGCTAAATTCTAATGCAATGTAAACAATGGCTAGAGGCTAACATGAATGTAGTCATGAAACAATGTGGGCCAGAAGTATCCTGCTTGAATGATTTTTTGGGTGGTGGACATAACTGAGAGGTGGCCGCCGCAGGCGCCGCTATGGAAATCGTTCAAGACTCTGTCGGCTTCATCGATGGTCATACATCGACGGAGTATGGTGTGGACCCCATGTCGGTACAAGACATCACCGATGAGGAGGTACCAAGGGTAATGATGGCTTATACACCGATGATCATATCGAGAGAGATGAGACCCAAAATTTTGTGTCCAAAGGTAGACAAGAAGGTCGTCATACTAGGGGTCATCCGAGGGGATAAAGAAGAGGTGTTCGTTTGGAAAATCTGTATTCACAGGTGAACCTTTAGTGCCTGAGGGAAACTCTGTGATAATTTTAGTGAGAACAAGTTCTTTCTTTCTTTTGGGAGTCGAGAAATCTAGGTCATATTCCTGAAGGATGACGATCCATTGGGAAAATTTTCCATTAATGTGTTGTTGACTAAGCAAGTACTGCATGGGTTTGGAATCTGCCACGACTTCGGTAGTGCGAAGTAGGATATAGTGACGTAGTTTTTTAACTGCAAGGACAACTGCGAGGGATATTTTTTCATCATGATTGTATTTCAGGGGTGGTCCTGAAAGATTTTTGTTGATGTAGTAAATAACATGCTCTCGTCCATCATCCCCTAGTTGGACTAGGAATCTTGCTACTGAGACGGCTGAGGATGATAAGTAGATGATGTAATTGCGATCATAGTCTGGGGGACTAATCAAAGAGGCATTGGATAGTAAGCAATATCATGACGTATTAAGCAAAGGAAACCATGCGCGCGAGTGGCATAATCTGGGACAAAGAGTCGTAAAAAGTTGGCTTTTCCTTGTAGGCTCTAAAGTTGGCACAAATTCCTAGGTGGTGGAATTTTTGTGATAGCTTGGACCTTGAGTGGGTCCACTGCGATGCTGTGTTGGGAAACAATGAACCCAAGGAGGCATTCGACGGTGATGCAAAATACACACTTGAGGGGGTTGAAGCGGATATTGTACTGGTGACATCGTTTAAAGACAACTTGTAAGTCGTCTAAATGTTGAGTTTGTTTCTTGTATCGAGCAGTGAGGTCATCCAAGTAAGCGAGGATGATGCGAGAAAGATCATGGAAAACATAAGTCATGGCCCATTGGAATGTAGAACCTGCGTTTTTTATTCCTAAAGGCATGACACGATAAGAAAATGTACCCCATGGGGTAGTAAAAGAGGTTTTGTATTGATCTGTCGGATGGATTTGGATTTTATTATAGCCAAATAAGCCATCCATGAAGGACAAGGTCTCATGGCCGGCACAATCATCAATAATTTGGTCAATGAAAGGGGTTTGGAATTTTTCTTTGGGACAATCATGGTTGAGATCGCGAAAGTCGGTGCAGACGCAAGTAGTGCCCTATTTTTTGTTAACGGGGATGGGGTTGGAAACCCATGAGGTATACGTAATGGGGTATATGAACCTTGCGATGCGTAACTTGTCAATTTCAGCTTTGATAGACGCAACTTTGGATGAGTGAAGTGGGCACTGCTTTTGATGGACTGGGTCGACATCTGGCCATGTGTCGATGCGATGTTCGACTATAGAAGGATCGAGGCCAAGCATCTCTATATATGACTAGGAAAAAAAATCCTGGTATTCCTGACAAAGAGATTTGTAAGTTGTGAGTTCTTAATAGGAGCATGTGGTGCCAATGGTGATTTCCTCTATGATTCCCAGTTTGATGGAAATGTCGATTTTGACAATGGGGGAAATATTGGCCATGTTTCCTTCCTCAAAAGAATATGGGGTAGGGATAGGGTTGTTGAACCAATATATATGCCTTTACGAAATCAAATCCTTGGTTTCGATTGCACATATGGAGGCTTGGCTAGGAGGGTCAAAGGCTTAAAGTGAGAGAAAAAGCGCTTTGTGATGGAGCGCATTCCATGGGAAATCATGGGTATTGAGTTCCTCCAGGATATCTTCATAGCAGTGGAAAATGCGAGAATATAGGGGATCTGGGGAGGTAACATGGGTGACTGAAACCATGTGATTGTCTTCAAGTGGTGAAGATGTAGAGGGCATGTCGCAAGTATGTTGCGATGACTCACTTGTCATAAACCAAATGTCCAGACATAGTGGGGGATAAACTGTGGTAGGGGGTAATATTTCTTGTGGGAAATGAACAAGAGAATTGGGAGGATTGGAGGGAATATCCTCAGAAAGTCTATCCATGAACCATGGAGGGGTGGGAAGTGACTCAGGTTCAGGGGAGGAGATATGGACAATATCCAGAGAAGATATAGGGGGAGTAACTTGCATCACATGAGATAAGGTGGTTGAATGATTTTGAATAAGGGTTAATTGGTGACGACTGTATTCAATGATAAAAGGACACCGGTATGTGAAATGAGCAAGTGAATCATAGAGAGAGCAAGGGAAACTCATTCATTCATGGACTGAGGTAGATACATAATGGATGTTGGTGACGTGGGTACCCAAAAGTGGTGGTGGAGAGGGCTCTTGTTGAAAGGTTTAGCGTACTACTGTTAGAGTTTGGAGAAAATGAGGTAGAGCTGGGAAATGATGAGTGTAATGGCCATATTATGAACATATGGTGCAAGAGAATTTGGTTCACATACCTTTACTTCCTATAGTGGGGGACGTTGTTGTAGTACTAGATGCGCTTGGTGAAGCTGTGAGCAATGTGGTTGCTCGAGGAAGTTGGATCAGATTGTGTAACTCAGGAAGAGAAGGACATCTATTAGTGGGGTGTCCCTCTCTTTCGCAGAGTTCACAAGGAGGTTGAACTTGGGGAGGAAGTGGAGCACTAGGATATTTATTATTCTGTCTGCCCCCAGCCGTAGCAGTGGTGCTAGTGATTGGGGGTGAGGGTGGTGTGGCCATAGTTAGTACTGGAATCTGCATCACAATTCCCTCAGATCAAGGAGGGAGGGATGGTTGAGGAACCATCACGGGTGGGTGTAGATACCATACAGGGATGGCGAGCACCATGTTGGGAAGGGTAAGCGTCACGGCTACCTGGAATTCTTGTACTCTCGGTGTGGGGTAGAAGAAGGGAATTTGAGTGATAAAATGGGGGATTGTCTTCCAAACTGAGATTTTCCCCTAGGGGATGGGGGAATTGGGGATAAGTGGTGTAGTAGGGTTCTCAGGGAAATCCTGAGGTAAAATTTATTCAACTGGTGGGACGTCGAGGTGAGGAGAGGCCTCAGTGGGAGGCATGGTGTTTCCAATGTCAGTTCCATTAGAAGATATGACACACACTTGTGTTGAAGGATGTATGAGAGGTGGTGCTCCATGGTATGCCCCTAGAAAGGATGGGTCCTTGAAATCTCTAGGGACCATGCCAATGAGTGAATAAGAATCTGAGCTAGTGCGGACGAGAGGTAAGATGTTATCGATGTTGGTGGAATGGTTAGGCTCATAATGTGTAATTTAGTCGATGGTGATGATTTTCCCGTTGTGGGGGAACATCATCGTTCGAAACACAGAAGAAGCCACTACCTTCATAAAGTACATGTAGCTACATCCAAACAAGATATTGTAATTGAACGAGGCATCGATAACCTCAATGTCAATGAGAATTGTTTTTCCCCTGAGTTCGACGGGGACATTTTGAAAGAGCCCTTCCGGGGAGGATGGTCGACCATCATAGGATCTTAAAGTGATGGTGGATGATACTATCTCAGGGGAGCCAAGTTTCTGCCATACATTTTTGGAAATGATGCATGTGGATGCACCTTTATTAATGATACACTAATGAACCGTGATGTTCCAAATTTTGACTGGTATCTGGAAAGCTACTAAAGCGAGGAGATGAGGTTGCCCACTATCTAGATCAAATGTGATGAGTCTAGTATCAGTTGGGTCGAATGCCCCCAAGGTAGAAAGTAAGGATCTCCATTGAGTTGGATAGGTTTGGAGGACCTCCAATACATACATGGATGCAAGAGACTGTGCCAAGTCATCGACCAGACTGTAATTGTGTGCTGCCCTAGCCTAAGGGTTGTTGACATTCTGTCGTAATGGAATGCAAGGGATACGAATGAGGGGTTCAGTGTTAGGGTGTGGAATCATCAAGGGTCGTCCCGATGTAACTGGAGATTCTTCCGAAGTGGTGGGATTAGATTCAAAGAGCGCGTTGTATTGAAGACCACGCATTTGCAGAAGAATTTCTTTTTCTCTAGTGAGGAGGATATTGCAATCCGCCGGATTTCCAGGGTTTTGATACTTTCCCATTTTTGGTGGGGTAGGAGGTACCTCATGTTGGTTATTCATCACACCTTGGTGTGGAATAGGGATTTTCAACACGACTGGGGGTGGTTGTTGCAAATACTATTGTGGGGCCTGCTGAGGGGCAGGCGACGCTGGAGGATGTGGCGCATTCTTGGATTCTTTCATTCATTTGAAGTCGAAAATTTGGGGGAAATGGTGAGTGTAATTTCCATGCTCACCGCAAAGAGCGGAAGGGAAGTTTTCCGGAGGTTTTTGTTGTTGTTCCTCCCTTGTTTTTTGTTGTTATTTTCCCCTTGGGGGTTCTAGTTACCCTGATTCTGGTTGCCCCCAACGGGTTGGTTTTGTTGGGGGCTATTTCCTCTTGGTCCTGGGTTATTATTGTTTTGGTTTTTTCCTTTCTTCTTGGCATTATTCGACTGATGGGCCAGATTTTTCGTATTCAACTGTTCAAAAGTATGAAATTGTTGAATGGGAGAGGGATGAACAAATTTAACGCCAATGTGTGGTTGTCCATGTGGAGGAGAAATCAGTTGTGGAGGACCAGGAAATGGAAAATAAATATTTTTTTGTGGCAACGATCCGTAGGGCGCATTGGAAGGTGAAGCGATTTCACTAGTGCCTAGGTTATATGTTGAGGTAGAGAGGGAACCTGAACTTGGTTGAGAAGTTGAGCACATGATGGGTGCTAGCGAGGGAGCACTCTTGGGTGGAGGGGGAGAGACAGGATGTGGTTGTTGGTAAGGGGAAGGAGGGTAATAATATGGCCATCCATATATCGACAGATATTGGAGTGTACCATACATAAGTGGTGGTTGGATGTACAGGTTGTGGTGTGTCGTCGTACCAATCAACCCATTCACCGCGTGAGACATCCCAGGTTTGTCCTGGCCAAATGGTATGGGTCTTGGTGCATCAGGTATTACTGTGTATAAGTAACCCAACTGAGCATAAATGAGGTCGAATTGTTGAGACTTACTGATGGATTCATGTTCGGATTGAGGGAAGGTGGATGCCACATCTTTGTCAAGTATAGAGATGAGTGATTTTAGAAACCAATAGAGGCGTTGTTCTTTTGTGGTTAGCTTTACATAAACTACGTCACCGATGCCATTCGTTGATGTGGTCAGTAATATGCATAACTGAGGTTTGTTTTCACTCAAAGAGTAGTTCTAAACCAGTATCATGATAAACTGGTAGTTGGAAAAAGGCCAAAAAGGCTTTGGCCAAGGATTCAAAAGTCACGTGTAATCCTAATTTTTTGTCCACGTACCATTTGGCTAATGGACCAGTGAGTGTTCATTGAAATAAACTTAAGTGGATGGAGTCATCCATGATTTTGTTTGAAGAGAACCATAAGTGGAAGGTCATGACATGGTTGACGGGATCTTCCCCCGATTTTCCTTCAAATTTTGGAATATTTGAAGGTAGTTTGATCGACATATTGGGCCATGTGGGGTCATGTAATATAGGATCATTAATGGGTTTACTCAAATTAGTAATGTTGAGAGATGCCAAATATGGCATGGTGGGTGGTGGTGGAGGATTAGTTCCAACCATGGTGTGAGCAGGTAGTGGACCTGACCCTTGAGGGGGGTTTGGTGGGGTTGTACTTCTCCCTTGAGAAGAAGTTTCCCCCATGCCTCCTTGTGAAGGAGAGATAGTGGATGGATGGACTTGGGAATTGGCCCCAAGTAAAGTGAAACCAAGCAATGTTGATCCCAAAATGATGGAACTCACAGGGGTGTGAGATGGTTGATTCGGTGAGTCGACAAGACTAGGAACTCCTCCTAGAATAGGAGGGAGATTCTGGACGACTAGCAAAGTGAATGTGTGAAAATGGTGATGAGAGAAATAGATGAACAAGAGATTTTCATAATTTGGTCCTTCACAATATAACTCACAATTTCATGTAATCAAATGAGCATCATACTATAAATAAACATACATGTGGGTAGGTGGATTTATTCGGCGTGGGAGAACAAAGAAAACAAATGCTCGTGTCCTAAAAGGTGTATAATCCTTCCTCTCAAATAGAAATGGACCTTCCAAGAGCACTCAACAGTGGGGTCTGAAGCCATTGGAATAGGAACTAGTGAAGGATGAAATAATCAATTATAATGAGGGGTAGAGGGTGCATATCCTGAAAGAGTTGGTGATATTTCCCAATAGCCACACAAAATCTGATCAAGGTGCAATTGTAGCCCACAATTTCCGCCTAGGTAGATGTCCTAAATTTAGCCACTAGGTACCTCAGTCAAAGTGTGACATTTATATTTTTAGCCTCAGAAATGGGTCATGGGATGGATCCCTTCTAAGAGTTGGGTGACTCAAGGGAGGATGCACAGAACAACCAGACCTCAGCTTTCAACCCTTCATGGGTAATAGGTATCTCCATGCCTTATGGTGTAGGAACACTTGACTTGGAGGATTTTTAAAGTTCCCTATTTGTCAACTTCTAATGTTTGAAAATGTGAGAACTAGATAATGGGGGGCTATTTGAATGCCTACCCCCGAGATCCTACCTAGACTAAAAAATTACTTTTGGCACCTCTTGTGGAGGAAAAATTAGTGATTTTTTAGAAAATTTTTAGATGTGGTGGGATGAGAGATTGGGGGTGTGAACCAATATCATTTGAATTTAAGTGGGTGTGGATAATTTCTTCAAGAAATAGTGTGATGTTTCAGAATTCCTTTGGAGAAAACCTACTTCAACCTCCACAATTCAAGATGGAAATTATGTGAGTGAGGAGTGACTTTGTGTGTGAGCAAGTGATAAAATGTGACAAATTTTAATAATTTAGGCATGAATTTACAACATGTGGACTTCCTGTGGTCCTTACAAATCTTTGTTACCTATCTTACTAAGTGTCATTGGTACAACCTTATGGAATTTTTAAATCCCTAAGGAACTAGAATGTGGACATATGGGTCCTTACCAATCCTTTAAACTACCTAATGTTGTTTACTCTAAGAAATCTTAAAAAACTATCATAGATTCCAAGCATGTGGGCATGTATGGGCCCGTTACTTTGATCTTTAAACTCCCCTAGTGATGTAAACTAAGAAACCAATTTCAAGAAACTATCCTAAGTTTGCAACATGTGGGCATGTATGGGCCCTTACAAATTTAATATGTTTTCAAAAAGAAACTAAGAGGAGCCCTAGGGGGGCTTTGTCCTCTCCTAAATATTTTTGCTAAGGGAGATGAAATGTCTCCTTAACCACCTTTTTGATTCTCAAGATCGCTCTCTGGTGTGAGAGAAGAGCATACTCAATGATCAAAGTTGATTTCTGGTCCCAATGCAAGTGTTTTTATATGTGATAGCAAATAATATTAACTTAACTTTTACAACCTAAACAATCCATCCATGTGGAAACCAAAGAAAAAGACGAGAAAATATGGTTCTTTTTACTCCCTAAGTGCCTATGTTTAGATAACCTTTCATATGGGAAAGGAGTCTAAGTGGAGTGCATTTGCAAATTGCATGAAAGAAATATTTTGAAGGCTAGGGGCCTTCAAATCATCACAAAAAATCTTACAATTTTGAAACTCTGGAAATGTGCGTGGGTTACAGTTCAGATAGAGGCGCAGTGGGCGCACAGTGCATATAATGCGCAGAGAACATAAGCCTTTTGAGCGCACAGTGCATAGAGAAAATAATCCTTTTGGGTGCACAGTGTGTTGAGTGCGCGTCTGTGGGCTAGAATACTCGTGCACGTTCTGATACGTGTCGAGGGGGGATTTTGAGTGAAATTCTCCTGCTCTAGCTCAAAAATTGGCTCTTGACAGGTAAGGCTAGGCCAATTTTGGTACCTGCAAGACAAATGGATAAAAAATAAGTGCTCTCAAATCCCAAATAGGGTGGAAATTGATACCTATCCCCAGTATGGTCTCCAATTTGTTGTGTTTGTTTCGTCACTTGGGTGAGAAAAACAAGGGCACTTTCATGTCTAGTTGGGCCTGCTAGACAAGACATAGGTTAGTGCATGAATTAAACAATCCAATCACATGAAATAAACAACTAAAAAAATTAAAAACAACTAAGAAAATAAAACTAGAATGCATAAGAAACTTTTAGAACCATAAACAAAAAACCATTGACCAAGATTATGCTAACAATGGATAACTATATTAGTTGGAAAAACACCGTAGAGAAATGAGGACTTATGATTCCCCTCTTCCTCCTTGGGAGGGCTCTTGAGTTCCCTAATGGAGAGCTCTTCTTACAATGGTAGAAAAGAAATAAAATGATGAAGAAATGAATGCCTATTCCCTTAATAGGTGAGTGGAATGGCCTATTGGAATGTTGCTAGAATGCTCCAAGGAGAAAAGGGGATTGTCAAGGGAGGATTGAGGCAGCATAACAATACTATGAAAATATTAATTTCTTAGTGCACCCATGGTCTCCATTTATATCATTTCTTCAAGGAAATATTCAATTGGTTCTTAGTGTGAACAAGGGGCCCTTTAGGGCACCCTTTGATCCTTGACCAACCCCCCATTCAGATTTAGCTCAGATCTGAGGGTCAAATAAAGTTGGGATCTGGTCCATAAGTGGTTGAGGGGCTGACAAGAACCATAAATGCGTCGTTCATAGGAATGCACGGCTTTTCTCGTACATAGTCGTGCATATGGCACATTGTGCACTCTACGGGCTTCTTTGGCCCAAGCACTGTGTGCAAGCTTCCTTTAGTGATTTAGCGCATGCCAATTTTTTGCCCAATTGTTTAGTTTTTGCCTCTTGGAAATGCATTTTGGTGTTGCAGGTGATCTAATAGTTATTTGGCATTGTTGTATTTATGTAACCATTTGTGTGCAATGCTACGGATGAAATTTTAGTGATAACAATGATATTATTTTACTTTTAAGTGTCTTCATATTAGGTAAGGGAACCATTTCTTAACTGCATGTGATATGGCCCACATTTCCTTTTCATAAATGGGTTTGAATAATTTCTCTCCTTTAAGATGGATACTTTCAAAGGAAAAGGGTCTTCCTTGTTTCATTAAAACTACACTAATGTCATGTCCTAAGGCATCACACTCCACACTAAAGGTTTTTGAAGTCAGGTGTGGCTAGGACAAGATTCGTACACATAGCCTCCTTAAGGTTTTCAAAATCTTTGGTTACTTCTTGAGTCCAAGAAAATGTCTTTTTTTAATAAAACTATTAGAGGTGCTTGTATTTGACCATAATTACTGAAAAACTTGAGGTAACATCCCAACAATCCTAAAAATCCTCTAACCTTCTTCAAGTTTTTCAGAATTGTCCATTCCATTATAGATTAAATTTTATTAGGGTCAACTTTGACACCTTCGTGAGATAAAATATGACCCAAACATTCCACTTCTTGAACTCTAAATGAACACTTTGGAGGCTTTTAATATAACTATTTCTCTTCAAATATTTTAATACCATGTCAACATGTTGTACATGCTCCTCCCAAGATTTGTTGTAGATAACTATATAACTAAGGTTTTGAAAATATAATTCATCAGGATTTGAAATGTTAAAGGTGCATTAGTAAGGCCAAATGGCATCACCAAAAACTAATAATGGCCTTTATGTGTTCTAAATTTTGTTTTGGAAATGTCTTCTTTCCTCATTCTAATTTGATGATATTCAAAGTAGAGATCCAACATAGTAAAAAACATTGCTCCTTGAAATTCATTTAATAATTCGTCAATAGTAGGAATAAGAAGCTTATCTTTAATGGTCAGGTTTTTTAGTTGTCTATAATCTAGACACAAGCACCATGAACCCTCATTTTTGTAACCATCACCATTGGTGAAGAGAAATCCCTTTGACTAGGTTGAATGGTGCTAACCTCTAACATTTCTTGAATCATACACTCAATCAACAAAGTTACCAAATTAACGAAAAATCTCTAGAGTTCTTGTTGTTTTAAAGGTCACATTTAGTGGTTATTTTTACCCATATTTCAAAAAATGTTGCTTATGGTAAACATTTCTTTTTATAGAGTTAAATTACATTTTTTTGCAATTAATTACAATTTTTTGCAATTGTCATCTACAAATTTGCACACAAAAACCTTAAAATCAACCCTAGAAACAAAAAATGGTGTTCATAGCATCCCCCTTCTTTTTTGGGGGAAGGGGGGTTTGAAATTAAAACTTGGTTGAAATTGTGGTCTCAACAACCATTACCATTTTGAAAAGAAAAAACCTTAAAATTCACCCTCAAAACTAAAAATGGTGCTACAAATAGCACCCTCTTTTCTTCGAGGTGAGAATTACAACTTGTTCAAAATTGTGGCCTTCAAAACTAATACATTTTTGAACTCGTACCATGAAGACAATCTATGAATAAAAACTAATACATTTTTGAACTCGTACCATGAAGCCAATATACGAATCAAAACAAGGTGCTATAAGTAGCACATTTGTTCTTTTTTCAGGCTTAAAATTGCAATGTTTTGGAGACCATCACCTAAAAAAATTGTACCAATGTAAAGAAAATAATAAAAGAGAACCCCTGATGGGGTGTTAGCAGGGACCGGGTGTCAAAGGGAGAGGGCGGCGCCTTCCAGTGATTCACTAGCCACATGACCGACACATGCACCATCCCTCTTACCCTCTCGACGATTAAAGGATTCTTTCATTTCTGTCATCCCTCCATTAACTGATCGAGCGCGCCATCCTCTGCATCTTTGTCCAATGAATGGAGAAGAGTTTATGGAAGTCACCTCTACATGTCTGTGCATTTCCACTCTAGTTTCCATTTTACCGCGTCGCTCCTCAGCTGGATCAACATGTTTCTTCCTTCCCTACAGCGAAAACATCATGTTTTCAGTTCTCTTTGGCCAACACCTACTATGTTTGCCTACTCTCAACACCTTCACTTCTTCTCTCTGCCTCGATCATTCCTTGAATTCATGGGAATCCAAAGAGATGCCCTGTCTCGTACCAAAATAGAGTTAGCATGGCCATCCAACCTCCGCCCACCTCTGTTCCATCGCACAACTCCTCACCTTCCTCCTTTGGCTAGTCCTCACAAAGCCAGAGAGGTCTTCCACCATTGTCCTCTCCATTGGCATGTCGTGTGGAGTGGTTTGATATTCATGGAAATTCCTTGGGTTTTTCTCCCGGCCCACTCCCGGACCTTGACTCCGCCTCACAACCAGCCATGGTCGACTAATCAAAATGACCCGAGAATTCTGCTCATGTGCCACCACCCTCTGGGCCCCCGCAACCACCCTCAGTTTCGGATCCTCTGGAAGAGACCTCATCCCACTCATAAGAACCATCGAGACAACAACACACCTGCTCGAAATGTGCCTCATGTGCAAGATTGCGAGATGCAATGGAAATATTGCATGATTTGGTGTTTGTAATCTACAAGGATGTGGACGACTCGTGCTTCCGTTTGGAACTTCTGGATACGCGAGGGGAGAAAATTATACAAATTCTCTCCACTCTGCTCAGTCCTCGACACTCCCCAGAACAAGCCTCCATTGCACTAGCGACCTCAACAGCGGTCATGGCTCCGACTATCCAGGTGCCAGCAGCGGACAACTTGGAAAAAAGTGACAGATCAAATGCATGAGCTCCGACATATGCACAGGTGTCATACTACATGGTTATTTTTGTCTATTCTTTACGTTTCTACATGCGTCCTTTTGGGACGAATGCGGTGTCTAGAGCATTTTTTTATTTTTTCTTATCAAAAGTCAGTCTTAGATTTTCTAGAAGGTTAGACATGTCTGAACGAATCGGTTTCCCCACGGGATGATTCTGTTCCAGTTGTTTAAATACTTATTTTTTCAGTTTGTAGAAATAGGATGAATTGGTTTCCCTTAGGGGCAATTCAACATTCACTATTCTTTGACACTCATGACGCAACTATAATTTTTTATCTTGAAAGGTAATATATAGACACTTATTTAAAAAATAAAAAAATAATAAAAGAGAAATGTGTGTGTGTGTGTGGAATGTATGGAATATTGGTTTTTAGATACGTTTTCCTCTTTCAAATCTCTACCTTGTTATGCTTTATGGGGAATTTGGTCATCGAGAAATAAGATTCTTTTTCAGGGTTTGGAGGTTAAATTAGAATGACTAATTCTCCAAATTAGACTCTCCTTTGGAAAAGGTTAGAAGACATCAAATCAGAACTCCTAAAGGGTATTATGTGAGCCCATTATTGATTTCACAAAGTCTTGGGGCTTATTTGATGGAGCCTATCAAGGCTCTCCTGTAAAGTATGGGGTTGGAGCCGTACTCTTATTAGATCATTCCCATGTCTTCTCCTTACAATGTGGGGTGGGACTTGGAACAAATAATAGGGATGAATTTTATGCCCTCTAGATGCTGATGAAACTGACACTTGAAAAAAAATAGTAGGTGCCTACAGGTTCTTGGAGATTTGAAGCTATTGATGGATTGGGCTAATGGAAAATTTCATATTACAAATATGGTCTTGGAGCCAATCATGGCACTATTCTTGGAGAGAAAAACTAAGTTCGAGGAGGTCTCCTTTGTCCATATCTACACGAATTTTAATAAAAAAGTAGATCTATTGTCGAAAGAAGCCATTACACTACAAGAAGGATTCCTCGTGGAACATTAATACAAGGACAATGCCTTACTGGTAGCTACTCACCTATCTTTGTTTTGATGTTTAGTTGATAGGTCTTGGGGTAGATATAGGATTCAACATTCTTGGAGGTTAAAGACAATTATGGTTATGTTATTTTTTGTTTATATTGATTTTGTTTGGCTATGGACGAATCCTATATGGGTCTCTTTTGGAAGATGAAATGTATATGTCTAGGTTAGTATCAAGGAAGACAAACTAAGTTGAAAGGCTAGTTTATGCATATCTTT
>ML800934.1:211186-238775 GCA_009831015.1 Picea engelmannii | reverse complement strand
TAAATTGGGGGAGGAGGGAGTTTAATAAAAAACATATCTATTGTAAAAATAAGCCATTACGCTACAAGGACTCCTTGTGGAACATGAATATAAGGACAATGCCCTACTTGCAGCTACTCACCTATCTTTGTTTTAATGTTTGGTTGATAAGTCTTGGGACATATATAGACTTCTTCTTTCTTGGAGGTTAAAAACAATTCTGGTTATGTTGGTTTTTGTTTACATTGATTTCGTTTGACTATGTACGAATCCTATATAGATCTCTTTTGAAATATGAAATGTATATGTCTAAGTTAATATCAAAGAACACAAACTAAGACAAAAGAATAATTTATGCTTATTATTTCCTATTGAAATACCAAATACAAATATTTTTTCTTTGATATATATATATATATATATATATATATATATATATATATTGGGAGAGGAGGAGATTCTTGGAATCGCCCCACTTGGAAATTCAAATGAAATGGAAATAGGGAAATCTCATGAATCACCTTTTCCCCTCCCATCGACGCCCATAGACACAAAAAAAAAAAATGTTGACAATATTAAGAATATCATGATGGAGATACTTCCAAATGCCATTATGAATTGTGTTGGTTTTCAATTTTCAATATATGAGAGTCTTGAAGTCAATACAAAGCACTGATTGTCTCAGTGGATTGCTATTGTGATGCTCATCAACTTTAATCACACACAATATTATATGCATATACAGAGAGAGTGGGGTTGTCTATTGAAAAAGAAGCACGATTCATCGGCTTGAACAAAATCTTGGCCACTAATAGGGTCTTAGAAGTGGGAAAAGTGACCAACATTGCACATTTGGTATTGTTACATGATGTCGTTGGTCCCATGCATTCACGTGGTGCATTTCATGCCTACCTAACATTAATTTTCTTTTAACAAGTAATGAGCACACTTTCATTTAGATTGGTTGTTAGAGATCGTTAATAAGTGCACAAAATCTATTTTTTCATTAAGTTTATTCTTTTCAAATTACGTAAAGTGAGTTTAACTTATTTTTTTATTTTTTAATTATTTTATTTTAATTAATTAATTATTTAAACTTTAATTTTATTTATTTTAAAAAATGTTTTTTTTTTTAAATTTACATAATTACTTTATTATTATTTTTTTTTTTTATGTTTTATTTTATTTTATTTATAGTAGATTTTATAAAATTTGTTTATTTATTTATTTTTCCAAGGAAAAAAAAAGTAATCTTATTTAAAGAGAAACAAAATTACATCAACATATGTTATTGTTATTCCTTCTTTTGTATGGTAGGTAGTGATAGACCGCAAAGAAGGATGGAAATCTCAAAAAAGCTTGTCTTCCATAGGTTAACAGTGTCTAAGATTATATCCTTACTTCATAATTCTACAAAATTTTCTGCTTTCTTCATGGACCATCTATTATGTTATCCATCATTTTATATTTGTCATATTTACATCTGTTTTTTCTGCAAAAAAAAATTGAACATAATTTTGCAATAATTACATCTCTCTCAATTCCTAAAACGCCATGGGATGAAAGAGTGTGTCACCTTTGTGACACTAAGAAGATTGAAGATGAAAATCATTTTCTCTTAGATTGTCCAGCCTATACCCATATTAGATCTCATTTTCAAAATATTTGTCACACTACCAACCTTCCTAACCTCTTAACTCAACAAAAGTATGGTGATTTTGGAAAGCTTCTCTTAATTCTTTTTGAGCAAAAAAAAAAAAATCTAAAGAATTGCAAGTAATCACTTACCCTCTTAAGGTCCGATAGACCAAATTGGTCTTAGTGGACGTTAATCATCATCATCATCATCATAAACCGTGGCTGCCAAAAGAGTGATCATATCATAAATTAATCAGAAAATTGTCCAAGGGATGTGAAAATGTTCTCAAAAACCATCTAAGCCTTCTTCCTTGACCTTCCATCTTTTATTTTCCAAGTCCACGCCAGTTTTGGAGAGTTGGTCTGCTTTTTGATTATAGGTATTGTATACATGTGTGAAAGAAATATGAGTAAATTTTGTGGAGCATCTCTTTAATTCCTATAGAACTAGAATCAATAAGAAAGATATTAAAACGTGTGAGCCTCTCGTGACAAACAGTGAATCTCCAAAAATGTTCAACTCTCCGATGTTCTATTCAAGGGCCAAGAGAAGAAGCAAGTATAAAACCATGAGCTCACTATAATTTTTTTTGGCTTCAACCAAAACTGTCGAGAAGGAGAGGAGGTGATTTTCAGAGACATGAAGAGAACCACCGACAACTCCCATAGAAGAAGTCCCTTGTGTTTCCCCATCAAAAAAATCACAAGGGATTGTTTAGTTTATATTAGGTGGTTTCAATACCCTAGGTTGGGAGGGAGAAGATATTTTTTGTGGGAAAGAAGATAAGATGGAGATACTAGATATGGAAATGTAGGAGATGGAACTAATTTTATCTTTGAAGATGGCATGGTTTCTGTCCAGATTCCCTAGCAAACTATGAGGGGGAGGGCTTTGTAATTTCGATACTTTTGTTCTGATATCCAGCCTTGAAGAGCCTTTGAAATGTCTATCCCATTCCAATTGATATTTTCCCCCAGTGAGCTACTCAATTCCCTCCAAACCAATTTTGTATATGGGAAGTGAAGGAATAAATGTGTACTATATTCTTTGCCTGCTTTAAATAACACACATCTGTTTGGTCTTGTGAAGGATCGTTTCTGAATATTTTCCCATGTTCGAGCCTTGTTTTGAAGAAGAAGCCACATGAATAACTTTGATTTTTGTGGGCTATTTAGTTTCTAGAGGGAGTTCCCCCACCATGGGGGAGGATCCACTTGTGCATCTTGGATTTGGGGTTAGATAACCAAGTTTGGGAGTGTACTTCCCCAAGGGGTTGAATGACTATATAAGTTGATCTTCCTGATCCAAAAGTTGAGCAAGTGAGTTGTTTAAGGAGTGACTATAGTGATTTCATGATGGAATATGATGGGCGTCTATATTTAAATCCTCCCCTAATATCCATCTTGTGGCACCTGTAGTGTAATCCATGTGCCCACCTTGGTTTAGGAAGAGGAATTCTCTTTGGTTAAGAGAGTTTATGAGATCTTTTGATAGCATGTGGTTTTTTGAAAAACCTGTCCATGGGTATTTCCCTATTAGAATGTTTGAGCCTTTACTAGTCTTCCAAATGAGCCAATCTCTAATAATGTGAAAATAATTGATGAGAACTTTCCAAATGATTGTTCCATTCTGAAAGGTCTTGGATGTGGTGTGAATCCAGTCCAGGAGTGACATTTGTGGAATGTATTTTTCTTTGATTATTTTGTGCCAAAGAATTGTGCCCTTTAACAGGCTCCAAGCATTTTTTACTACCAGAACTTTTTCAAAGGTAAAAATATCTTTGAGTCCCCATCCTCCGTTGGCCTTTGGATTTGAGATGTGTTTTTTTTAGGCCAAAAATAATGGTTTGGAGTCCTCTTTTCTTTCCCAAAGGAATCTTGTGGACAATTGATTTATTTTATGTAGGACTCCTTTTGAGACCCATGCTAGGGAGGTCCTATATACAAGATTTTCCTCAATGAATAATTTGACAAGTATTGATCCGCCAACTCTAGAGATCCATCTATTACACCAAGAATTTATTATTTTCTCCACTTTTGCAAGCAACCAAGTCCAATAATTTTTTTTTGTATCCAATGGCCTTGATATTGAATCCGAGGTACTTGAGGCCTTCAGATGGAATTTTGAAATGTATATTAAAGAATGTTGAAGTAACAAATATTTCCTATTCATTGAGTCCCCATGCCTTTAGTGAATATTTTTCCAAGTTTATTTGCACTCTGGTTGAGAGACAAAAAGTGTGTAGAATGATTTTTATATTTTCAAAAAAGGTTGTCCTTCCTTCACAAAATATGAGAATATCATCCACAAAGAGCAGGTGTGTGAGGGAGCATGATGTTGAGATCTGTATGCCTTTGAAGATATTTTGTGATACAACATTGGAGACGAGTCTGCTTAGACTTTCTGCCACTAGAAGAAAAAGTAGTGAGGAGAGTGGGAAACCTTGCCAAAGGCCTCTTTCGTCTTTGAGGAAGGGGGATGTAGAGCCATTTATGAGGATGGAAAAAGAAGTGGTGTATATGAAGGTGAGTATCAATGTGATGAAAGAGTGTGAGAATCCCAAATGTATGAGAAGTAGTTTGATGTAGAGCCGACTAACTCAGTCGAATTATTTTGACAAGTCCACTTTGTAAATGATGTCCTTTTGTTTTTTGGTGTGGATTGAATAAAAAACTACCTATGCTAGCTCTATAGCTTGATGGATTTGTCTTCCTTGCAAAAAACCAAGTTTCTCTCCAAAGATCATGTCTGCAAAAATAACTTTCAAGCGAATTGCAATGAATTTTGAAAGGATTTTAAAGATATTGTTGTAGAGAGATATAGGGAGAAATTGATCAAAGGTTTGAGTATTGTCTAACTTGGGAATGAGGGAAATGAAATTAGTGTTAAATGGAGACATAATTATTCTATAGGTTCGAGAGTGGTCTACAGTTTCGAGGAGATCATCTCCTAGAATGTCAAAGGTGCTTTAATAGAACTCCATTGGGAAGCCATATGGCCCCAAACGTTTTCCTTTTTGGAAGCTATGGAGGATGTTTTGGAGTTCATATTTTGTGACTTCATCCATTAAGGAGTCATTATGTTCTTGATCGACAAAGCTAGGGAAAATGATGGATACTCTTAGAATGGACTCTATAGTCGATATGTGATCAACTTTGAAGAGAGTTCTGAAATGAGATATGTCATCTTTTTTTGTCTCCTCAAAAGATGTGGTCATGGATCCATCTCCTTTTTGAATTGTGTTTTTGGCCTTTCTGGCATTTGTGAAATGATTGAAGAACTTCATGTTTTCATATCCATCATGGAACCAAAGGGATCTTCTCTTTAATCTCCATTACTTTTCTCTGGAAATGAGGATGGCATTTTTCTATTTCTCCAGTAGGAGGATCTTGGATTTTTTCTCCTCTCTGTAGTTTGTTTCCATCTCTTCTTCCATCCAAGACTTAAGTTTTTGTTCTATATATGCAAGATATTGGTTTTATTTTTTATTTTTCTTCTCCCTCCATGCTAGGGTATCCTTCTTTATCCTTTTTAGATTTTCCATGAATTGTATGGGTGGGGAAACTTGAATTTCTTCATTGTAGTGTGCCCATGTATTCTTGACAAGATCCAAATAGCTACGATCCTCCAACCATGAAGAGTTGAATTTGAAGGGGTTGGGAGGAATCTTTGGGTATGGGACCAACTCAAGGAGGATGGGAGAGTGATCAAAGACTCCCCAAGAGGAGACCCATTGTCGAAGGAAATAGTTTTCCCAGAAGAAGGATTCAAATATGAGGAATCTATCTAAGAGATTGGTTATCTTGGCATCCCCTATTCGCATTTTGTGTCAGGTGGGGGAATATTTAATTGGTTGGATGTCAAGCATATTTGAGTCCTTTAGACATTTATAGAAAAAAATGGCTAGAGGGTATCTCTGCATCGAGGGGCCCCAAATATCGCATGAGCCAATGGAAAAATTTAGGTCCCCACAATATTGGTGAGCTCAATGGAGAGGAGAGGGGAGTGGAATACTTTTCCCCATAAATCCTTCCTCTCATAGTATGGCTCATATGTATTAATGAGAAGGAAGGAGAGATTATGGGAGGGGGAGAAGAAATTTGTGCCTAGAACAACCGACATAGCCTACAAATTTGTGACCTGAAGAGAGTATTTTTTCCATTCAATGACAATTTCTCTTGATCTATCAGGTGCATCCATTCCCAAGAAATTCCATTCAGGGAAGGAGAGTGAAATCATATTTATAGTAGAGTCACTATCCAACATTGTTTCTTGTAGTAATAGGAGACTAGGATTGTGAATATCAATCAGTCTCTAAAGTGCCAATATTTTAGAGGGGTTGGCCAACCCTCTGCAATTGTGTGAGAGGAATATCATCGGTTACCTTGAATGGAGTTCGATGCTCTAAGAGCCCCAAAAATATATATTTTTTTACATGTTCAAACTTCAGATTGAGCCTATTTTTTTAGTGTGAGAGAGATATGAATTTTTCCCTTTATGCATGTTTTTTTTTTTCTTGATTGTCAAAAGATCCCAGACCTCCCATAATTCCATTGGGAGGTTTTCTGGAGATGTGTGCTATGGATCTCAGATTGTATTTTTGGGAAGGGGAGGAGGGAGGTTGTTAGGAAATGAGGGAAGAGGAGAAATGGGAGGGGAGGGAGGGGAAGGAGGTAGTGGGGTGGGGGTTGGTTGAGAGGGGGATAATGGAGGGGGGGAAGAGAGGGAAAGTCAGGTAAATAAGGGAGAGAGTGATCCAGATGGATGTCGGTGGCCTCCCACCTATTCCAACTGGTTCATTTTGTAAGTTTTCCAATTTTGCAGTTTTTTCCTAGTTTTCGGGTCCCCAACTTCTGGGGCCATTTTGAGGCCATAAACAACGTTTTTAGGGCTCGCCACAATTAGATTGTAGACAGAGTCAGATTCTAAAGGAGACACATGCATTCCTCGTGTAGACCTTTCCAACATGATATCGTGCGCCTAAAACGTATATTGTATGCAAAAGTTACGACCCCGAGAAGTTGATGTACTAACTTACCCCAAGGAGGTCCACATGAATTTTGGTGATTTGTCTCCTAGGGTTAGGTTTTTGGATGTCTAGGGTTTTGGAATTCATGTTTATTGTAAAAAGGCCTTCGGAGCCTCATTTTACTCATCTTCTTACAAATAAGCTCAGTCGTCACATCTCTTCTCAGAGATAAGCTTCCACCATTCCAACAAGCTTGTTTTCCGCTGCATTTTACAGTTTCAACATATTTCCTTATTGAATAGAAGCCAACTTTACTATTTCTCTATTATTTTGTGTTAAGCATAATAATCATATTTATTTATTTTGTTCTTCTCATAAAATCCAGATCAAGGAGAGGGTTATGAAGGGTTCCATTCTAAGGTTTGAAATTCCAGAGAGGTATACGAGAAAGGAAATGTTTATAGTATCATGTGATTAAGAAGGGAAAATAATATTTTGGATACCACCATCAAAAAAATAAGAAGGGGGAAGGGGGGATGGCTATGGTTATCTTTCTCGTCATTTTAGTTGGAATCATGGATTGTGGCCGCTGCAACTCTTTATTCTATTCCAACTAGTCCTGGATGTGAGCTAGAGGGAATGTTGTCACAACTGGCGGAGGAATTTTCAATAGAGTGGGAGTTGTATCCTCAAGCTTCCCGTAGGTTGATTTTTTTACCCATTTCCATTTTTTGACCAACAAAGAGAAATCCTTTTCTAGGTGTCCATAAACATTACAGTGACCACATCTGAAGGGAATTCCTTCATAATCCAACTCCTATGTAAAAGTGTGGCCTTAAGGTTTTATGCAGATACACTCTACAAGTGCGCTCAATAGCTTGAGACCTACCTGAATGTGGGTCATGGCCATGTACCCAAATTGTTGGTAAGTGAGATCTGATTCGTATAAATGTCCCAAGGTAGACCTGATTTCTTGAAAATATTCTTTGGTCCAAAAGGACAAAGGTAACCCTGAGAATCTGACCCAAATTGGTGTGATTTCCAAGAGGGATGAAGAGGTGTTGAAATCCAGTGTCCATCTCTTCAAGAACAATTTATGTGTTCCATAACACCATCTCCCAGAGAGAATGGAATTTTTTTCTACTTCCGATATGAAAATCCATGCAAGCCAGCCTTTTTCAAGGACAAGGATGATAGGTTTGTATCCAAGAAATATTTCAAAGTTCATCATAGAAAAAGACTTAAGGGAGTCCGGATATGGGAATTTGCTGGAAAATATACTGACCAAGGTGGTGGTATTCATGGAAAATATGCATTTTAACTTTACTCCATCGCCAAGGGTGAGGTTTATGGGCTTGTATATCCATTTTATGTTTTTTTGAGGAATATACTTCCCACTAGTTGTTTGTTCAGAGTAATGGTTAAGTGGTTGGGGATTCCCTGACATAAATTGCTCAGTGGTAAAACTACTAACGAAACCTCCAAGGGGGGAGACCACTTATGACTGCATGGGGAGAATATCTCGTAGAGAGGGAGAAAGTGCTTAACAATGAGTGGGAACATTGTCAGGGAGAAGGTTAATGGAAGCAAGGGGGGAGGATGGAAGCAGTACGGGGGAGTTAATGGGAAGTATAGGGTCCTCAAAAATTGAAGTGGTAACATCATGGGTGGGGGAGGGAATATTTGAGGGGGCTAATCGAGATGGTAAATCCAAGGGGGAGGAGGATGAGGGGATGCATTCATCAAGGAAAAAGGGTACTATGGCTATCTATGAAGTGTGAGAGTGATGATGTAAGCCAATTGTTGATGGGGGCGTCTAGATCACAGATGCCAGGAGATATTCCACTGAATAATCCAAAGTTTCCACATTCTCCAACGGAGGGTCCATTGTGGCAGGGAAGGAAAGTGGGGGTTGTGGATAGTAGGGGAGGGGGCCAGGTAGAGACTGAGGTGGATGTGTGGAGGGTGGGAGGGGAAACGGGCACTGTGAGGGATCCACATGAGCAAGTTGCATAGGAGAGAGGTGGGGGGGAGCTATGGGGCTAGGTTTTTCCTGCGAAAAACCTAGCCATCAACAAAAGGACCAAGAAATGAAACCATAGAGCCATTTCTGACACAATCTAACAACATTTTTTTATTTATTAAATACTTTTTTTTTTTTTTTTCCTTATTTTTGGTATTTTTTATTTTTATTTTTGTAATTTCTCTTTTAAAAAAATAAAAATTATTATGTATTTTTCTTAAAATTATTCACTTATAGGTATACATATTTTTTTAAAACATGTTTTTCCTTTTTTGGTTCTTTTCTATATATTTGTTATTTATTTATTTATTTATTTTATGACTTTGTTTGTAACAATGTTGATTTGTTTATACCATAGTTTAAAAAAAATCGCAATTTTAAGCCAAAAACAAAAATGAACGTTTTATTTGTAGCAATATGTTTCTATTCGAAGGATTATGTTGAGATTTCATTTCTCAATGCTATCAGTTTTCAAAGCCACAATTTCAAACAAGTTGTAATGTTAACACTAGGGAAAAGAGGGTGTTACCAGTAGCACTAGTGTTCATTTCGAATGTCAATTTTAAGGTTTTTGTTCAAAACGATACTACTTGTCCAGAACATGTTTTCAAATAGGTTGTAATTTTAATCTTTAATAAAAGAAAGGAGATGCTATGAGCACCACTTTTTGATACAAGTGTCAATTTTTAAGATTTTTGTTTACAATTTTATAGGGATTTAAATCCATGGTGGAAAATTGTTATAATTCTAACCTCGAAAAAAAAAGGTGCTACTAGTAGCACCACTTTTTGATTTGGGGGTTGATTTTGGTGTTTTTAATGAAAAATATGGTTTTTGAGAGTTAAAGTTCTTTTTTTTCAGGTCACAAATCTCGTTAAGTCAGTAACTATGTTAATCTCACTCTTTTGTGCATATGGGTATCTGTAAGGCCTAATGTTAGGTTGTACACTTGTTGGATCCAAATTAATAGCATGGTCATGATCTCAAGTAGGTGGAATACCCTTAGGAATTTCTTCAGATACTTTGGAATGATTATAATAACTTTTTGGATATCCACTTGATCACATGGTATAGATGTTTGAACATCTAGTGATCAAAATTGTTCGATTACAACAATGTCCCTTTTGAGTAATATTTTCATGCTATTAAAGATTATCACTTTAGAGGTTTTATGTTGGATACATTTGAGTTCATTTTCCTTGTCTTCTAAGGAAAATCTCATGAAAAGTTCCTGAAAATTAAGAACCATTATTCCCAATGATTGTAACCTTTGGACCGATAATATTGCTGATACTGAGAGGGATGAATTAGTATCAAGTATAATTTAAAAACTTTTTCAAATTATACTTCAACCAGATTATATATTCAATTATATTCAATGAACAATAGTAGAATATTTACACCAATACACCACAATACACCATGCACAATATGTGAGAAATAACCAATAGTTATTGTTCAAGGGAAGTAATGACTTCCAAAGGTAGCTACATCTTCCAAATATAAAGGGAGGGATAAACCTCCAAAAGGAATATACAATCCTCCAATATCAAGAAAGGGTTGACCTCTATATCCTTTCCCCTTCCTTCCACCCAAGGATATATGAGAGATAATAAAACTTTACATTAAATCATCACCATCAACCAACCATCACATAGAACCTGATAATGCTTCCTGAGACTTCTTCAAATTTTGCAATTCTTCAATTCTTGGAATACTCTGATCTTGTAGATAATATTACTCAATGTATTCTCTGAAACTCCTCCAAGTTTCACTCCTTGAATCCTCCCCAAAAATATGTTATAAAGAGAGTGGTAGACCTTATTCAATTCTGGTTTATTCAAGAGAGCGAACTTGTACAGAATGCCCCGTGCTCAATATTTAACATCAGATTCTGAAATTCACACAAAAGAAACTACAGGTCATACTATTTCTAGTGAAATTGGTCTCACTTCATGTGTATTCTCTATGAATAATTTATTACTATTTTACCCGAAACACCTGTTTATGACTAGCTTCGGGACTAGTAAAAAACCCTATCTTCCACAGAGTGTATATCCAAAAATATAGCGAATAAAGATCTGAAATTTTTACCATAGGTACATAGACATGTCTTATCAATACCATGCCAATCTAACCATATGAATCGTTCTAGAAAAATTTTTATAGAGAAAATGGTAAGATGACCTGTAAATAACATACCTTATAACACATCACCAAAAGACTTCATCCTCCCTTGAAATCCAACCTTCTTTACTTCAAATTTTCTCTGAAATTCAACTTATCTGTAAAATGAATGTATAATGATATGTATTTATACCCTTTATGTCACTTCCTTTTAACACTAGGGTCAACCTGACACTTTCTTATTTTGTAATTCTTTTCTTTAATTATCTTCAGGGTCGACCTGTACTTCCTTTTTCAATTCACTTTGTCATCTTCAAAAATTCATTTCTCCTCAACCATGAGGATCCATGTGATGTGCCACCTAACATCGAAAACAACATGATGTATATTATCCATCCGTGGTTGTTGTGTCTGGATTTGCACTTTCATTCATGTCCAAATACCTTCATCAATATTGTGGTCCAAAACCAATGACTAGGGTTGACGTCAATGAAAACAACCAATCTTCCAACAATACCCCCCTTTGTCATTGATGGAAACACTCATGCTCCCCCTATCATCATGATCCCAATTTATCTCCCCCTTTGAAATCAATGGAAAAGGGTAGGGTTTCTCCCCCTGAGTTCAATGGCATAAGGTGACCTTCTTCTTTGGGGTTGCTCCCCCTGAACATGTGGAACTCAATAATACTTCATCCTTATTTTTTGTCTTTGGGACTTTTTCTTCCTTGGAATCCTTTTGTGTGGCTTATGTCTTCTCTCTCTTCTTCATGTCTAGGATTTATATGTTGTTTAGTATTCTTGTTGCAGTTGCAACCAATATTCCTAAGTTATTTTCTCTGATTTTACATTTTGAGAGTCAAATGTAAGAGTGTATCCTTGATCACATATTTTGTTGACACTGAGGAGATTATGCTTAATATCTTCAACCAATAAGACTTTTCCTGCTTTTACATTTTCACTTCCAAGCTTTACAATTCCTTTTCCAAGTATTTTGGTAGATGATTCATCTCCAAATGCAACATTTCCACCCTTTTTCTTCAAGATGAAAATTTTTCTTTGATCTCTGGTCATATGAGATGAGCACCCACTCTATGAACCATTCATATTCTTTTTTTCATTCTTTAGCGACCAATGCTATTCGACAGTTTTCATTGTGTGGAATTTATTTCCTTTTCCATGTTGTAGTTGGAATAGGGACATTTGGCATATGATTATATTCCTTCATCTCTCTGCAATCTCGTGCTTTGTGACCAAGACTATTGCACTTGTAACATACAATGTTTTGATCCATTAATGGGTAAAATGGATTATAATTTATGTTGGCAAGTCTGTGAACATTTCCATATCTACTAGTTTCACCATTCATGTAGCTTGTGTGGTTATTCCTTTCATTGATTCTACAATTGATTTCCTTGTGTCCAAAATTTCCACAAGTATAAAAATGTTCAAGAAAGAAATTTTGATACCTAGGAGTAAGTGATCTTCTTTGTGGTGTGGTCCATCTGGGTTCACAATCTATTCTTCTGTAGTTTCCTTCATAATGATTGCTTTCATACTTGATGGGAGAATATCTTCTTGATGTCTCATTCCTTCTGAATTCTAGTCTTCTATCTTGTTGTTCAACTTGTTCTAGAGTGTTAGTTTCATCATTTCCATCTTCCTTCTCTTGTTTTGTTGTCTTCAAATTGTCATTATATCCTAGTCGTGTCTTGTCGTTTGGAGATCTTTGACTACTAAGAATATCATTTAAATTTTCAGTGTTTTTCTCGAACTTCTTCAACTTTTCTATTGTCAATAGTAGCTCCTCTTTTGTGTGTTCCAGTTCTGCTTTCAATTTCTCATAATCTTCTAATTTTTCCTTCAGGCTATCAATGGTCTTTTCAAGCTTGTAATTCTCTTCTTCAAAACTACTCAATTCACCTTTTAGTATTATGTTTGTGTTTCTAAGCTTGCTATTTTCAGTTTCAACATGCCTCAACTTTTAAATATTCTCATATTCTTGTTCACTCTCTGCATTGTCTTTTGTATCCATAAAATGAATCAATGTTGGTTTCTTCATCTGAATCTTCTTCATAAATGATTTCTTCTTCTTTAGAACTCTTGTGATCATCATCCTGGGTTTCTTGGGTTATGAAGAGGACTTATCCTCCATCATTATCTTCTTCATCACTCTCATCTGAGGAGGTGTCATAATCCTTGGAGTAAAATCTATTTTTATTGTTGAGACTTCTCTTCTTATAGTAGCAGTTTTCAACAATATGTCCTATTCTACCATAATTAAAGCATTTGAGAGGAGAATTACCTTTGTATCTTCCACTTCCCTTATGGAACCTTATTACGAAATTTGATATTTATTCACCAAGGTCATTATCCTTGTCCTTTGTATTCTTTATGGCTTTAAACGCTGCTTCATTGTTTGACTGGTCACTTTCTGTACCTGTTCTCATTTCATATGATATAAGAGACCCATGTAATTCATCCATTGTCATTTTGGTCAAGTCCCTAGTTTCTTCAATGGCATAGACCTTAGCATCATACTTCAACAGAAGTGGTCTAAACACTTTTTGTACAACCAAGGATTCATCGAGCTCTTCACCTAATCCTATGATAGAATTAACAACTTCATCGACTCTAAGAAAATAGGTTGCAATATCTTCCTTTTCATCCATCTTCAAATTTTCAAATTCTTCTCTATGTCATTGAATCTTGACCTACTTAACTTTTGGATCACCTTCATAGATACTCTTGAGTTTGTCCCATACCTCTTTAGCAGTGATGCAACCCATCACTTTGCTAGCAATGGTTGGTTCCAATGCTCCTAGAATAACATGTCTGGATTTTGAATTACAACTCATAAGCTTCTTCTCATTTGGATCGGTTGGAGAATTATTTGGGATTACATATCCATTTACAACTGAGTACCAAATGTCTACTCCCAAAGATGTTAGGTAAGTTTTTACTCTATCACTCCAATATGCATAATTTATTCCATCAAATATTTGAATCCCATTTGAAATGTGCTCATGGTCATCCATCTCTACTCAAGATTTTCCTTCTAGTGATTAAACCATTATGAAGGAAACCTACTCTAATACCAATTGTTGATATTGAGAGGGGGGTGAATCAATATCATGTACAATTAAAAAAAAAAAAATCAACTTATACTTCAACTGGAATATATATTTAATTATATCTAATTAAAAATGAACAATAGTAGAAGAGTTACACCAATACACCACAATACACCATGCACAATATGTGAGAAATAACCAATAGTTATTGTTCAAGGGAAGTAATGACTTCCAAAGGTAGCTACATCTTCCAAATATAAAGGGAGGGATAAACCTCCAAAAGGAAGATACAATCCTCCAATATCAAGAGATGATTGACCTCTATATCCTTTCCCCTTCCTTTCACCCAAGGATGTATGAGAGATAATCAAATTTTAGATTAAATCATCACCATCAACCAACCATCACATAGAACCTGAAAATGATTCCCGAGACTTCTTCAAAATTTTCAATTCTTCAATTATTGGAATAATCTAATCCTATAGATAATATTACTCAATGTATTCTCTGAAACTCCTCCAAGTTTCACTCCTTTAATCCTCCCCAAAAATAAGTTATAGAGAGAATGGTAGACCTTATTCAATTTTGGTTTATTCAGGAGAGAGAACTTGTACAGAATGCCCCGTGCTCAATATTTAACATCAGATTCTAAAATTAGCACACAAGAAACTAAAGCCCGTATTATTTCCAATGAAATTGGTCTCACTTCATTTGTATTATCTATGAATAAGTTATAACTTTTTTACCTGGAACACTTGTTTATGACTAGCTTAAGGACTAGTCAAAAACCCTATCTTCCACAGAGTGTATCTCCAAAATTATAGTGAATAAAGAGATGAATTTTTTACCATGGGTACCTAGACATTTCTTCTCAATACCATACCAATTTCACCATCTAAGTCGTTCTATAAAAAAAATTATAGAGAAAATGGTAAGATGAACTGTAAATAACATACCTTAGAACACATCACCAAAAGACTTCATCCTCCCTTGAAATCTGGCCTTCTTTACTTTAGATTTCCTCTGAAATTCGACTTGTGTGTAAAATGAATGTATAATGATATGTATTTATACCATTTATGTCACTTCCTTTTAACACTAGGACCGACCTGACACTTTCTTATTTTGTAATTATTTTCTTTAATTATCTTCAGGGTCGACCTGTACTTCCTTCTTCAATTCACTTTTTCATCTTCAAAAATTCATTTCTCCTTAACCATGAGGATCAACATGACATGCCACCTAACACTGGAAATAACATGATGTAAACTATCCATCCATTGGTGTTGTGTCTTCATGTCCAAATACCTTCATCAATCTTGTGGTCCAAAACCAATGACTAGGGTTGACATCAATGACAACAACCAATCTTCCAACAAATACAAAATCAACACTACCAATTTGGATTGAAATCATGGGGATAACCAATAAATGGTCCCCCATATTGATCTTAATACTATGACACTTTCTTGAAAAATTTATGGTACCTCCATTTGCAATCATTACTTGAAACTTTGATGCTAGAAATACAAAGCAATTGAGAAGTTTTTTTTATTTACAATTAATAAGGTTATCGGTACTGCTAGAATCAATCAACATCATTACCTTTTTGTTTTTGATATACCCTTCTATATTGAGGGTTTGTGGAGTACTAATGCTAGACAATGCATGACACAATATGGTTGGATTAATATCTTCTATTTCTAGGTCTTGTGATGGTTCCAATTCTTGATATTTTCCCTCTTCTATAATGAACCAAATGCTTAAAATATCATAATAGAACAAAATTACACACCATGTACATAATTTGAGTGTGGAGCACAACTACAATATAGATAAGTTACACAAAAATCCTTAAATAATAGGAGAACCTCCTCCACAAAACCAAAATACATTCATACATCACAATTCATGTGTCTCTATAATGAATACATGATCTCTATATATAACTATTCACACTTTCACATGAGGCCCCTTTGCTACTAGACCAACCCTATTAAATATGTATTTACACATTACATGTTCATTTAAGCCCATATATTCTCCCCCTTTGGGTCATATCATATACATTTAGCCCTATGTATGCACCCCTTGGGTCATAACATAACACCCTCCAAAAATCTTTTCCCTCAAAGCTTTGCAATTAAAGGCTTCACATGTGATGAAACCAAGTAATATGATTTTCTTATGTTCTTATTTCTTCATTCCACTGATGATGATATATCCATCCAAAATCAATTATTTTTGGTATTAATCCTTGATGTCTAGTTGTTGCATAATTTTATTTCATTTGATTCCATGTATTTTTATTGTATTTTCTCCAATTTGTAGTGGTTGTTGGTCTATGATAATAACTTGTTGAAAAGTAGTTTTTTGATTCCTTGTTCCATGAATATTTATGAGTATTCCATATTCTTCCTTCATAATGTTGATGCCAACCTTCTTGTCTTCCTTGAAATGTTTCTTGGTAATGAGGGTGACGATATGGTTCCACTTTTGATAGTTTTTCTTCACTCTTCATGTGCATTTCATCTAAATTATTTTTAGATACAATGGAATCCTCTATATTCCTCACTTTCTCTTTGATTGTTCTAGACTTGGATATAATACCATCATATTTGGCATGTACATCGTCTAGATGATGTTCAACTTCTTCAAGTATCTTCTGGTGACCTTCTTTAATCTTGTCTTCTTTTCCCTTTTGAAGCTACAATGTCACCCTATTTAACAAATTATGACGTCCTTATTCAACTCACAATTGCATTTTTGAATTTACCTAATCAATATTTATGGATTCCTCAACCTTCTTTCAAATTTCCTCTTCAAGTCTTTTGTTAGATTCTTCATCCAAGATCCTTGTTTCTTCTTGATTTTGATACTTCTTCTTTTCTTCTTTCAATCTATTAACTTCATCCAATATTTTTTTATTATGATTTTGTATTCTACATATCTCTTCATATTTCTTTTTCAAATATTCCCTTGAATCATACTTTTCCCACTTTGCTCTTCTACTCTTTTCTTTCTTTAGGTTCTTAACCTCCTCAATGAGTGATTAATTAAGGGATTGCATGTGGGAAAAATCATCATATTTATTAATAATATATTTTCTTAGTTCCTCATTATCCTTTTGCAATTTTCAGACCTTTTCTTTTTCTTCATTTAACACATCTTGAATTGTATACCTTTCCTCCATTTTTGTATCCCTAATCCATTTATCTGAGAAGAATTTTTCAAATTATTCCCATGTGAGGTTCCATCTAGTATCATCCATACTTATCCACCACTTTCTATCTCCACCAAAAATATAAAGACTTTCTATTGAAGGATTCATATCATATTCCTTTACAACCCTCAACCATTCCATAGCATTAATTTTGTCTTTATCTTGATCTTCTGTAAAGTCAGGTATTTCCATTAATTCTTAACCGAGGTCTACGAACAATACTCAAATTCCAACCTCAATATATTAAGAATAGTAATCTAAAATACTTATAATCCTTGCTCCAACATAATATTATATGTTTTTCCTTTCCAATGGATTTTGAATCATCTCAATCAATCGTTCCAATCAAAAGTTATGATATTTTTAATTGAACATACCTTTGCAACCCTGATTTGGAGTCTTCCCTCCTAACCGACCTTCCTTTTGATGTATTTATTAAATTTCATCTTATATCAGTCTAAAATTTTGACCTGTAGTACTATGAAATGTATTCTTTGCAATTCCATAGGTCTGACCAAAATTGGTTGTGTGAAATGAAATTTATGGTAACTTACCAAACCTTGTTAAATTTTGGTCTATTCTTGAGAGAGAACTTGTATAGAATGTCATGCGCCTAATATTTTCTATATGATTCTGAAACTCACAAAATAAATACTACGAACAATAATATTTCTAATTAAAACATTCTCATATAATTTGGATCATATATGAATAAGATATGATTGTTTTAATCGGAAGACCCGTTTGATACTAGTTACATGACTACTCAAAAACCCAATCTTCCACAGGGTGTATCTCCGAAAGTAAGATGACCCATAAGCTAAAATTCAAACCAAAATTACCCTAATATGTATTCTTAACAACCTCCAAGTTTTGGTTTCTGAATTTTCTCCTAACAAATGTTATAGATAAAATTCCAAGATGACTTTCTTGAGGAATAAAAACCCTAGGATTGGTGTTCTGATACCAAATTTAATGAACCAAATGCTTAAAATATCATAACAGAACAAAATTACACACCATGTATAAAATGCGAATGTGGAGCACAACTCTAAGATAGACAAGTTACATAATAACTCCTTAAATAATAGGAGAACCTCCTCCACATAACCAAAATACATTTATACATCACAAGTCACATGTCTCTATAATGAATACATTATCTCTATATATACCTATTCACACTTGCACATGAGGCCCCTTTAATACTAGGACATTCAAATTGTGTTGGAAACCTAACACCGAGCTCTACGCAATGAAGTCATTTTCATAACCATTTTATCTTATCAAATTTTTAGCAATCTAGATCCTCCTAGATCACACCTTCCCACTGAAGAACTTTTGGACCTCCAAAAGTATATATTACTCAGCAACTTGGTGACGATAAAGCTTCCTTTGGTATTTATCCACTTTGTTGAAATGCACTTCAACTGATCTTTGTACTAGGACTGATCTCCATCTTGAATCTCCATATTGAAATTCCATCTTGGATATACATCTTGGATCTCCATATTGGAACTCCATATTGGATCTTCATATTGAAACTCCATCTTGGATATGATCTCCATCTTGGAACTCCATATTGAATCTCCATCTTTAAATTCCATCTTAGATCACCATATTGGATATCTTTCTTGGAACTTCATCTTGTATCTTCATCTTGGACCTCCATCTTAAATATCTATCTTTAACATCCATCTTGGATCGCCATCTTGGATCTCTATCTTGGAACTTATTCTTACATATCCATCTTGAACCTCCATCTTGAACTTCCATATTGGATTTCCATCTTGGATCTCTATATTGGAACTCCATCTTTGATCTTCATCTTAGACCTCCATATCGAATCTACATATTGAACTTCCATCTTGGATCTCCATATTGGATCTCTATCTTGGAACTCCATTGTGGATCTTCATCTTGGACCTCCTACTTGAACCTCCATCTTGGATCTTCATCTTGGAACTCCATCTTGGATATTCATCTTGGATATGGATTTGATCTCCAACTTGGACTTCATCATTTTGGTGTTGGCCATGTCATGGGCCATCTTGGCCTTCACTGTTCTTTTACTTCATGATGTATCTATTGGAGCATATGAATGAACTTCATTTCATTTTCTTCACTCACTTCCACTACTACATATGGGCGGATTATTCCATGAAATGTTTCCACGTTTCCATTATTTTCATGTTTTTTTAAAATAGAATGGGATTTTTGTCGATATTGCCACGACAATTCATCGATATAGCCACAAATACTTTTTTTAACTTGGTTGGGATTTTCTTCGCTATTGCCATGAAAGTTCGTCACTATTGCTACGAAATTTCGTCGCTATTGCCACAGAAATTTTGCCTATCTCATTGGTTGGTGTTAATGACTAGTTGACTAGTTGATCTATATATACCCGACTTTAAGAGACTTTGTGACACAATTGCTATAGTTGCGACACTGTTCATGGATTTTGTTTGAGCTATTTATTTTTTCCATCACCCACCAGTTGAACAAATCCAATTCTTAATCTACATAGCTCAGATTTTGAACTTGCAAGGTTCGTATGTTTTTTTTATTGATGTACTCATTTAACTTGTAAATTTTTGTTCAAATGTCCAAATTTCATGTAGCTGGTTTTTTCCTTGATAATATATTATATGTGTAGTACCATATTTCATGTCTTTGGTTTTTGGATCTAGTTAGTATATTCTATGGAAAAGGGTATGTGGATTCCATAATATTCTAGGTTTATGGAATCCACATACCCTTTTCCCTTCAATTGTAGCTAGAATGTCTCTCTCTTTTCATTGATAAAGATATGGAAGTGCTCTTGAAACTCAACCATGATCGGTGAAATGATAGTAATTGATTGTCATTTTCTTCTCTCTTTTATTTTTAAGAACTAACAAAACAACACCAACAAATATTGATTGAAGCTTTGATACCACTTGTTACATCCCTAGTACCCAAATGGGATCACACTTGCATAAATTGAAAATAATATAATAGTGACAATGATGGTTGGGATAATTGCACACGTAATGGTTGGCTAGCACTTACTAATTCAATTAAATGAAGGAAGAAATATCCATGAATAAAATCTTGAAGTTGATTGTTATATTGATAAATGATAAGTTATGGTATATATAAGATAGGGAGGAAACTCATGTTTATAACAACAAGATACATAAACAATAACCCTAAACTTATGTTAGGTATATATGTCGTTATTATATAAAGGAAACATTTGAACACATATGACCTTATTATAAAGATGTTATCTATTTCATGATTAGGCACATAACAATCACTTTTAACTAACCACCTTCAACCATCTTAGCTTATGGTTAGCCACCTTTAACTTTCTTGGCTTATGACTAAGCACCTTTAACAAATGAACTTATGATTATATACCATACTCTTCCAATATAAATAAANNNTATTTGTTTCAACTTTCTCAATAAAATCCACATACCCTTTTCTTATATGTGATGTTGTTTCTCTCAATTTTTTATAATCACACGCAATTCTAGATGTAGTGATTAAATTTAGTTTGTAGTTGATGTAACTTGTTTATACACTATTAATAAGGATTATCTAAAATATAAAAAATTCATGACAAAATCTACAATAACATGATGAAATCCACTAGTCAGACAATGGAAAATGAGAGCATGCCAAAGTGTCTTAGAAAATACAACTGTGACCACTGTAAGTAGCATAATATTGTGACCATTATATGTAGATGCAAATAAACACGTCATAATTTAAACCAACCCAACCCAATTGTGGATGACAAGTGGTTGGCATTCGTTTTTTAGTGGTGAGTTTCAAAGATTGACATATTTTCTACAAAACAACTTAGAGGCTAGTGTATGGTGTCGAGTGATTCAAGTTTGAGAAATTTTGACCACTTTCGTTAAATGGTGTGTAATTATTTTCCATGTTGATTTAGTACACACTACTCTAAAGTACAAATTTAAGCATATCGATCTTAATAGTTAATCAATAATAATAATAATAATAAAAACATGTCAAAATGTCTTAGAAGAAATAATTGAGGATTGTAGGTCACTGTAAATAAACATATCATAATCGAAAGGAGTAGCTAAAATATAAAAATTTGACAACTTACTATTTGGTATGGTGTAGGTAAGACAATTACTTGTTTGGACAAGGATTTGTCACTATGAATGAAAATGACAAGAAGCTTGCTCGGTTAAGAGCAGCACTAGAGGCGAGGGGTGATGGAAAATGTTATTTCCCTTGCTATGATTGCAGAGGCTTGCAAAGAAAAAGACTTTTAATAAGAACAACTAAAAGACACTGTAGGGAGAAGGGGCACACCGAAGGGGGTTATGAATATCGTCCCTTGGTAAGAGGATTCAATATTTAATGTATTCTCTGTAATAATCAACATGTCATGAATTTTAGTAATATTTCTTATCAGGATTTTTATATTTTATATACACACTAACTTTTCTATGTTGTTTTTAAATATATAGACGATGCCCCCAAAATGTTGACCTCCAGAGAGTTATTTTCCAAGTACTAGCATAAATACTCCTTTACAGGGTGATGAACTTCGAGATCAGAATATTGAAGCTGTTGATCAAGTTATTAATGATGATATGGATGGAGATAACGTTAGTGATTCAAATAAGGAAGATGAGATACATAGATTGATCCAAGACACATTTTCTGCAATGGATGAGGACAACCAGGATGATAGTCATGATGTTGATCCTCTACTTGAGAAGTCACGTCAACCTCTTTATGAAGGCTCAACAAAAAATATTTTATTTTTTATATTGTTGTTGGTGAACCTGAAGGTGTTGAATGGTTTATCAAACACATGCCTCACATAGATACTAAGGTATTTAATTTGTTAATTATTTATGCCTGAATGTTCACAAATACGTAAAAGGTTCAATTTTTTCCTATATTGCTATTGTTTTCTAATTTGTAAATTAGTATATTGGATGCGATATTGATGATTAATATTGTTTACATTGACTTATTGTTTAGAATTTTGTAGATTGTTAGGTGAAGTTCTATTACCAACGTCAAATATTTTTCCATGCACACATCGAGAAATATCTGTGATTATGAAAGAAATTGGAATGGACTATCAGGCTATTGATGCATGTCCTAATGATCATATCATATATTATGGACAATATGCATTAGAAAATGAATGCCCACAATGTCAAATAAGTACATATCGAACCTATAAAGCGTCAAAGAAGGTGCCTCACAAATTTCTTCATTATATTCCGATAATTCCATGTTTCCAACAGTTGTTCAGGTGCCAAAGTATAGCATAGTTTATGGATTTCCATGCAAAGAACAGAAGTCAAGATGATGTTCTTCGAATTCCTACAGATGGTTCTACATTGAAGTACATCGAAGAAAAGTGGCCAATTTTTAAAGAATAACCTTGTAATGTTAGACTTTCATTGGCAGCTGATGGTGTCAATCCATTTGAAGAGTTCTGTTCTATGTACTCAATGTGGATTGTTTTTGTTATAAACAATAACCTTCCTCCTTGTATGTAGATCAAGAGAGAGCACACAATGTTGGCAATGATTGTTCTAGGTATTTAATTATCTTTTATTTTCTTTAAAGTATAACAAAATATTTCATTTATTTGTTTCATGCATGGTAATTATTTCTTTTATATATAACACCATCTAGATAAGTATAATTAATCATGCAATATGTTGAGCCAATTAGGTAGGTACTAGGTTAAATATATGAATGTATATATTGAGCCTCTTGTCGATGAGTTGTTAAAGTTATGGGTTGGGGTCACTATGTATGACATCTCTAGACCAACAGGGAAAAAATGATTTCAATTCCATGGAATACTATCATGGACAATTCATGATGCTCCCAGGTTAACACATTTTTGTGGTATATTGTTACTTTATTTTGTGATTTAATATTATATATATTTATTGAGAATATCATGCATTATTTTAAATTGTAACTCTAATTTGATGCTACATTAATTCATATATCTTATAGGTCTTCAAACAAAGGGTAAATTTGCATGCCCAGTTTGTGGTCTGAGGATAAAATCTCGTTGTTCAAGGAGTTTAGGAAAGGAAGTGTTTGATGAGTATAGGCACTTTTTGCCTAAGAACCATAGTTATCGAACTATAGACAAAGAAAAAATCATTGGTAAAGAAGAAAATGGAAAAAAACCACAAAGAATGACACCTCGCCTATGGAAGTTGGAATATATTAGAAATTGTCAAGGTACGCAAATGATTTATGTATGACATATTATATAAATATTTGGTTAATTTCATTTGTATTAATTTCATTTTTCCCCATTAATTAGTGTTAATTTCAATTTGTTGATGTTTCATGAATGTCGTTAAGGCACGAATGGGCTTCCATGAGGAATGAAAAGTTACCCGATGCAATTCAGTAGATTGCCATACTACGAGCACCTACAAATAGTTCATATGTTTGATACAATGCATATCGGGAAGAACATAACAGAATTGTTATGGAGAATATTAGATGGAAGGACTGAGAAAGAAAGAATTGGAAAGATTTGTTGTGACATCCAGGAAGCTAATCATGCATTGCAAAGTGTTATTATTAATTCTAATGGCGATGGTCATGAAAAAAATACTAGTCTTCCTTGGTTCGATTACTAGAAAGTCTTTTACTCAGAGGTACCCAGTAAAGCAAGTTGGTCATACGTTGTTAGATATGATCCAAGAGGAAGACTAGTAAAGTATAATCATGTAGCCGAGAATGAATATAATAACGAGGAATAAGATCATGATTATGCAGATCAGGAGCAGGTGGCTCATGTAGCCGATGTGTCAGACGAAGAAGTTGAAGAAGTTGATCATCCAAATGTAGGAGACAATGATCTCATTGATGATATTGATAACTATATTAGCGAAAATGACGTTGATGATGATGTTGATAGGAATGATCCTTTAACCAATATCGATTCTGAACCAGATCCTGATACAGATGTTGAGTTGGATGAAGAAGAAGATGACTGATATTTAATTGCTGAAAAGAAGAGGCATGTGTTTATATCTTTTATATGATCTTTATATGTTTTTATTTTGTATAATACAATGTATGATACATGTTCTTTAGAATTTCAAATTAGGTAATATGGGAAAATTGAGAGTGATGTTGGGGGGGGGGAGGGGATAATTAGAGCTTCCACCTTCACGTCGTTTCCCTTGTTTAGTAGAGAATGAAATATTCTCGAAACCAAGAGGAGCTTTGCATGACTGCGCCTAATCATAGCAACGATGTAGGTATGTGATCCATCATCAATTCATCATGTAAACCATAAACCCTAATTTAGTGGAGTCATCGATTTTTTGGGTTTTAGTGTTCCCAGTGAATGGACGTGTTGTTTTTAACATGGAATGGGACAACACAAGTACCTTCTTAATTTTCTTCCTTCACTTGATGTGGGCTTGGTCATTCCTAGCCTTTAATTGAAAGTTGCCCCTAGTATTAGTCATAACCCCTCATGACACTTGTCACCCAACAATCATTGGATCACAAGGTTGGAGGCATATGGGAATTGGGATCATGAGGCTTTATAAACCTATAGTAACAAAAGACATTAATTGAACTTTGACTAGATTGAAAGGTGCGTGTAATTGAAAATACTAACAACCCAAAACTAAAAGGGATCAGTGCACAGACTGTCAATGAGAGGTGATCTGGCCTTGGTGTGTAGGAATAGACCTAGCACCTTCAAAATTATAATTCTCCAAATATATTATACAAAATTTACAAGGAAATTGTGCTAGGACTAGACACGGGCAACAATGACCTGTGAATGGAGCCAACGTTGAAATTTTTTCAAACTGTTTCTATATGCATTGAAATTTGACATGGATAGACTATTCACATGTCTTAATGATATGGGAGGGTTTCTAGACTCAAATTTGACTCACACACCCACTTTCTTCCATCATCAATTCATCATGTAAACCATAAACCGGAATTTTAAAGAAATAAGATTGGAAAAATTGTTGGACCCTTTCCCTAATATAGCCTTGAACCCAATGTTGTGTGTGTTACTTAGATGCATAATACCACCAACTCCATTATTTTTAGGGGAATCTTGACTAGATCCATCAAAATTACATGAAGCTCCAATTTGTCTATTGGGGTATGGGTTAGATTTCTTTGCACATAGACTTTGGTTCCATGTTTGAAATTTAAAAAGTAAGGAATTTCTTGAGAAGTACATTGGAAAGGGGGAATGTACTTATCCTGGAAGGTTCCAACATTCTAAGCTAACTAGATGCCCCATGATGTTATTAAAGGAAGACATTTAAAGTCTTTGAGTTCAATTTTTAGTATCCATTTCCTTAGACATTCTTCTACTAAATTCCCTTGCCAATTATGCTTCTTACTTGTTTTAACGTCCATCTCACTCCAATATGGGACGGTTTTTGGACTCAAATTTGACTCACACACCCACTTTATGCCATCATAAATTCATCATGTAAACCATAAACCCTAATTTAGTGGAGTCATCGATTTGTCGGGTTTTATTGTTCCTAGTGAATGGATGTGTTGTTGTTGACATGGAATGGGACAACACAAGTACCTTCTTAATTTTCTTCCTTCACTTGATGTGGGCCTAGTCATTCCTAGCCTTGAATTGAAAGTTGCCCCCAGTCTTAGTCATCACTCTTTCATGACACTTGTCACCCAATGATCATTAGATCACAGAGTTGGAGGCATATGGGCATTGGGATCATGAGGATTTATAACCCTACAGTAACAAGAGACATTAATTGAACTTTGACTAGATTGAAAGGTGCGTGCAATTGAAATACTAACAACCCAAAGCTAAAAGGGATAAATACACAGATTTTCAATGAGATTTGATTTGGCCATGGTGTATAGGAAGATACCTAGCACCTTCAAAATTATCATTTTCCAAATATCTTATACAAATTTTACAAGGAAATTGTACTAGGACTAGACACGGGCAACAGTGACCTGTGAATGGGGCCAATGTTGAAATTTTTTCAAACTGTTTCTGTATGCTTTGAAATTTGACATGGATTGACTATTCACTTGCCTTAATTATATGGGAGGGTTTCTGGACTCGAATTTGACTCACACACCCACTTTCTTCCATCATCAATTCATCATGTAAACCATAAACCAAAATTTTAAAGAAATAAGATTGGAAAATTTGTTGGACCCTTTCCCTAATATAGCCTTAAACCCAATGTTGTGTGTGTTACTTAGATGCATAATACCACCAAATCCATTATTTTTAAGGGCATGTTGACTATATCCTTCAAAATTACATGAAGCTCCAATTTGTCTATTGGGGTATGGGTTAGATTTCTTTGCACATAAACTTTGGTTCCATGTTTGAAATTAAAAAAGTAAGGAATTTCTTGAGAAGTGCATTGGAAAGGGGGGATGTACTTATCCTAGAAGGTTCCAACATTCTAAGCTAACTAGATTCCCCATGATGTTATTAAAGGAAGAAATTTAAAGTCTCCGAGTTCAAGTTTTAGTATCCATTTCCTTAGACATTCTTCTACTAAATTCCCTTGCCAATTATGCTTCTTACTTGTTGTAGCGTCCATCTCACTCCAAACTTCTTTAAATTAAGGATTAAATATAAGAATATGACTTATATTTTATTCTTTATTTTTACAAAGAATACACCTATTAAGTCCAAAATTCTTCCTCTTTTATAGAATTTCCTAAGTTAAGGCTTTGTTTATGTATTGTCAACCACATAAAAATTTCACTATTTAAAGGGGATCTAATTTTACATTTATCTTCCATCATCGTTGAAATTCCTTTGGAGTATAAGTCTCTAATAATAGGTTCTTGAACCAAACCAACCTATCTTTTTTTTCAATGATTTGAACATGACTTAGCTTAAGTTTTTATATGTATGATTCCCATTAAATCTTGTCCTGGACTTCCAATCCTAACTACTCTATCTTCTACCAATATTGATGCCATATAGAAGAAGTTTCATGAGAGATACTTTGTGCCAAGTTGAAAATGTTTTCTCTAATATAAAACATCGATCACTAGTTCTAAAATTCAACTCAAGAATATATCCCAATCCTTACACTTTCACATTTCCATAAAATTTAATAAATTTATTAGATTCTACTAACTTGTAATATATATAGCTTCATCTCCATTGAATATCATGAAATTATGTTGCAAATATCGTTTATTTTTTAAGTTTCATATTCAATAGGATTAAGCAAAACCATATTTAAAGATTTATCATAAATAAATAAAAAATTATTCAAGTTTAATGCAGTCTTATCCTCATACATTTTGATTTATGAAATAAGTAATACATTTATTACTCTTAATTTTTTAGTTTAAAATAATTTTATATTTATACTTTATTAAAAAATTTATGATCATCACATCTTCATTAATAAGTGTTTGAATTTAACACTATAAAACCCCTCATTATATTATGAGGAGGGGTTTTAAATGTTTCTCAATGTCATATGCATGTTAAACCATGTTGAAGTCATATGCATGTTAAACAA
>ML800934.1:134687-158855 GCA_009831015.1 Picea engelmannii | reverse complement strand
TGGGTATGCCCGCCTCGGTGAGACATTTGATATTTTTTGCAGACGACACCTCCTGATTCCTGATTCCTGGGCTCACTCATTCAGCATATCAATACAGATTGGTAAAGAATTGGTAATGTATTTCGGCCATCAGATGCTCTTCTGACCTCAAACATTAGGGGGCATTTGTTATAACCCTAAAATGCACCACACAGGCTTACCTGGCATCAGGCCAACTCATGCCTCTTCCTAGCCAAAGCCATGCTGAACAAAACCTCAAAAAACCACTTAAATCAAGCAACCCGCGCCCTAACCTCTCACTGGGCGCATTGGACCGCTTTCTGGCCTTCTACTCCACGCGGGTGACCGCGGGCTAGCCCACTACAGCCCGCATTTACCTAACAAAGCAAAAAATCAGGAAAGTTTCTGCCGGGACGAAGAGCTTTTTGTCAGTTAACTGGAACTCCCAGCCATGCATGGCCGAGAGTTCGCCAAAAAACCTAGCTCCTTCTAGCCTGTAAAAGGAGGGGTAGGGGTACTATTCAAAAGAGGAAAAATCATAGCAAAGAAACTCTGCCAAAATTGCCAAGTCCATTATTGTCCCAACCCTTTAGCTTTTCCTCAAGCTTTAGGAGAATTCAAGCAAAGTAGTTGGAGGACAAGGAAGAGGAGGAGCCCAGGATCAGGATCGAGGAGCGGTGGCCGGTCTCAAAAATCATTGTAAGTTGGTTCATATTGAGATCAATAAAAATATACTTTTCCCATCCCAAATACATGAGTCTTATATGTTTTATGTTATTTGTGTTTAATCTCTAACCCCTAGTAGAACAATAGCATGCATGCAAAAAAATTTTCTTGATTGCAGGATCACTTTGTGGAAGGAGCAGCAGCAGCAAGGAGATAAAGCTCAACGGAGGAGCTACATCAATCATCGATAAAAAGGTTGGTTAGTTCTTCCCTTGTTTGTTTAAAGAAAAGGGGTTTAGATTCAGGGTAGAAAGTTAAAGGTAGCTTATGAAGGGTCATGATCTGCGTACGAGTTTAAAGCCCTAGCTTGTTAGTCCGTAGGGTAGAATACCCCACAACACCACCGAGTGTTGGGGAATATATGTTGATAAAAAACTACTAACAATTTTGTATGCAACTATATGCAATTGTATGCAAAAATGCAACTTATGCAACTATATGCAACTTATGCAACCATGCAACTATATGCAACCATGCAACTATATGAAACTATATGCAAATATGCAACTTATCCAACTATGCAACTATATGCAACTTTATGCAACAATGCAACTTATGCAACTATATTGCAACAATTTCGTATGCAACTATATGCAAATATGCAACTATGCAACATGCAACTTATGCAAATTTATGGAACTTATGCAACTTTATGCAACATGCAACTTATGCAACTATGCAACTATATGCAAATTATGCAACTATATGACAATTTCGTATGCAAATATGCAACTATATGCAACTTTATGCAAAAATGCAACTTATGCAACTATATGCAACTATATGCAACAGTGAAACTATATGCAACTTTATGAAACTTTATTCAACAATGAAACTTATGCAACTATATGCAACTAAATGAAACTATATACAACTCTAATGGTACCACAAACGTATATTGGCACGGTAACTTATCTTCTTGTTTTAACAAGTGTAAGTACCACCAAATAGGTATCTGTCGGATCTATATTCCTCGAGTGATGATCAATATATACTAAGAGAGGTTGAAAGTGAGACATGTTGTACTAGATCTATTGGTTCTAGATCAACTAGATTTGAAAGGTAAGGAAAAGATTTTGTATACGCGGGCAATTTTTTATTGCCAACGGAGGGTCATGTAATTATGATGTTGAGATCATAGGTGACATTGAGTTTCCCTTGAGGTATAAACATCTAGTGCAATTATGGGCACCTAAGGAGCTACCTGAAGTGGACACAGATTTCTTCATCAGTGGGAGGATGTATCGCATTGCTCCTTCGTCCTTACATGGATTGGGGTTATTTTCCATGGATGGCATAAAGGTCGGCTATGGCACTGTAACTGAATTGATGGAGTATGTCGAACCATTATAAAAATACAATCATTGGTTGATGTTGTTCCGATATACGTGAAGTATGCAGAGATACGGAGTTGCCGCAAATTATATACAACTAGTAGATAACATTCAAAATAAAGGGGCAACTATGTATATTGATGGAAGGCCAAAAGCTACTGGAAAAATTGCGGGCTTTATAAATAGTACATGACCAGTGGCAACAACTAATAAACTGAATTGCATATTTGAGGGATGCGAAGGAAATCATATATTTGTATGTGCAACAAAAACAATAGTTCCACGTGAAGAGTTGTTGATCGATTACAACTTAAATTGAATAGATGGAGGGGGTGCGGTTATAATATCTACATACCATTCAACTCAGCCTTTGATCAATCATTGTTACAATTTATCACTGTAATAATTCAATTTTTTACTGCATATATTTCATTTTTCATTATTTATTTTCTAATATTACTGCAATATTTCCTTTTTTTAATCTTACAATTACTTTCATAACTCTTGTTGATTAATTTATTGTGTCAACATCTATCCAGGGTGACCATGAGATATCATAGGCTACATCTGTCCAAGGTGACCGTGGAAAGGCACCCATTGTGCCTCAGCAGGTAAATGTTAAATACAGTAACAACTTATAACTACAACAACTAAATTTCAGAAATTTCATTATTTTTTTTCTAATATTACTACAATATTTCATTTTTTTAATGTTACATGTGAATTTCATAACTTTTGTTGATTGATTTATTGTGTCAACTTCTTTTCAAGGTGACTGTGGTAGAAAATCACCCGCTACATTTGTCCAAGGTGACCATGGAAAGGCACCCGCTGTGCCTTAGCAGGTAAATGTTAAATACAGTAACGACTTATGACTACAAAAACTGAATTTCTGAAATCTCGTTATTTTTTTCTGATATTACTACAATATTTCATTTTTTTTAATGTTACAGGTGAATTTCATAACTTTTGTTGACTGATTTATTGTGTCAACATCTGTCCAGGGTGACCGTGGCAGAAAATCACCCCCTACATCTGTCCAGGGTGACAGTGGAAAGGCACCCGTTGTGTCTCGCCAGGTAAATGTTAAATACAGTAACAACTTATGACTACAACAACTAAATTTCTGAAATTTCATTATTTTTTTTTCTGATATTACTCAAATATTTCATTTTTTAAATGTTACAGGTGAATTTCATAACTTTTGTTGATTGATTTATTGTGTCAACTTTTGCCCAGGGTGACCGTGTCCGAAAATCACCCACTACATCTGTCCAGGGTGATCGTGGAAAGGCACCCGCTATGCCTCAAGAGGTAAATGTTAAATACAGTGATAAATTATGACTACAATAACTAAATTTCTCAAATGTTAAAGTTCATCTAATTAATTTTATTCATCAATGTATTGTGGCATGGTCAACGTGGGAAGGCTCCCACTAAGGATATTGATGAGGACGAAATATTTTATTCCACTGACCCAGTGACAACTGTAATGAAGGCGTTGAAGAAGGCTAACATAGAATATCTAGGTTTTCTTAGCAAAATACCCCTGACACAGGAGGACAGGGCAAGAATTGTAGAGCTACAAAATAGAATAACTAATTTTGGGGTAAGTGGCATCTTCACATATTTTTATCAGCTATGACAATTTCATATCTGTTTTTTTGTTTTATATTTTCTATATGATCTAATAAAGTAAAGTTTTCCGTTTGTAAGAGTTTCTAAACCCCATGCGTTGGGAACCTACCGATCCTACAGCTACTATAGGTAGTAGTGATGGTCCAATGCAAAAACAATGTCGACATAGCAAAGTGCAAGTGAAGCTTTTTGAGCCTCCTGAGGTTCCCCTCGAATCCATTTATGAGCACAATGATTTTTACTGGCATGACACACTGGAGAATGATGAGCCAAAGCCTAGGACTCCACATGACTCCGGAGAGGAACGTACTATAGATGGAGAGGAAACTATTATGCATGGAGAAGAACGAATTAAAAGCACCAGATCACTAGATGTCACCTTTCTGGTGCATGACGCATGTGTTCCAATCAATATCCATAACATTGCAGGTAATTGTTAATTAATTGATTCATTTTTTTTATGAAATTGAAATGGAAATTTGTTGAGATTATTATAAATTAATGGATAACTCGTTTCTGCGGGAAACAATGTTTTCTATAGAAACTTAAATGACAAAGCATTGAAGTTGTTTGGCCCCACCATTTGCACACGGTGGAATGGACAAGATAGCAAAAAGAAAGATGATTTAATAGACCACATGGTAAACTTGTTCGGCAACACTTTCAACAAGAAAGTGGTTACAAAGTTAGCCGGGGAGAATTTAAAATATACCAGGGCCCAGTATAGGGAGAAATTGCAATTAGACCTCAAGCATGAGCTCCCTCCCATGGTTCCGAAGAAAGAGTGGAAAGCCCTGATAGAGGATGCAAAGGAGAACTTGTTTAAAAAACAAGGAAGACATCCACGATATGGTCAAGAAAGGTACAATTCATGTCATATTATCAGTGAAATATGATCATTTATGTTTTTCTTTCATGTTTTAAGTAACAATTCCGATATCTAATGTTTTTCAAAAATTCCATATGTAGGCTACCAGACACCTCCAAAGCAACCAAGGCCAGAGTGGAAAAACACGAGCAACATAAACTAGTCCAGGGTGGCTATGGAAAACTAAAAGCCCGAATCATAAGATTTAAATGATTAACTGTGATTAATATTTATTTAATAGTAGTGAACAAATATTGGTTTTTGTTATTAGTATTTTTAATGGTGTTATGCATTGCAATTAAATATGTTCGACACTGCTGCCACCGAGGAGGACCTAAAGCTTGGTTACAAGCATGGTTTTAAAAGTGTGATTGAATATAGAAAAAGCTTGGGCCAGACTCCTATCTCCTCAGCCACGCAAGTAAATAAAATGAATAAGGAAACCGCAGTAGCATGCTTGTAAAGTCTATTCATATTTTATTATATCACCCTTAACTAATTATTTATGTTTGTTTTCAAGCAACATTGCTACCGCAGCAGTGAATCTAGAGGTATTCAGTCGACACCATGATGCAGGAGCATCGTCAGCAGCAAGCAAGCGTGGAGGCGGAAGACAGCTGGGATGAACGCCATCACATTTTGGCACATGTCAAAAACGTTTTGAAATGTTTTTGAAAGTTTGGATGTGCAGCCATTAATGAAATAGTTAATAAGGCGTACTTCCATATTGTAAATATATCTTGAGTGATCCGCTCTCATCTATAGGATGTAGAGGCATTTATGCCAGTTAATGAAAGTAGGTAGATTTAAATTCTAGATTAGACAGTTTAAAGCGTAGGAGGGAAAATCGACTATAGACACCCTCAAATTTGTATCATTGTATTATTAACAATTAGAGATCACTGAGCATAGAGCAAGAATAAGAGAGTTGTAGCAGAAATTTGTAGAGAAGAACCCATGTACAGAAGTTTGAATTAATGAAAAGAGCTTTGATTCAGATTCATGGTGTTATGATGCTTTCTGTGTGTACATGCTGAATGATATGCTTATGGTTGTTTATTCTCTCTGTTATGCATTTTCTTTAATATTGTGTGAATGTATGATTTCATGTTGAATGTTTGAAGTTTGAGAGAGAGACAGAATGAGTTTCAATTGTTTCTCAACCTGAGTGAGAATTTCCTGCAAGGAATGCAGTGAAATCGTCCGCAAGGAGTGCGTTGACGGAGGTTCAGAGTTTATATCTGAAATATCAGGAGAGATACCGTTGTTCTCATTCTCGCAGAAGGGCATGTGAGACACAAGAGTCGTGAAAGGTGTGTGTAGGCCGGTTGAAAGCTGAGAACTATCAACCAAGGGGAGATTTGAAGGACTGTTGTTGCAGAAAAGTGCACAGAGTCAAGAGAATCAAATACCTGGAAGTATTTGAGGGTTGTCACAAGGAGTGCGCACAGGAGTCTTCTTGAAGACTCAAGTTTGCAAGAAAATCTTAGGAGGGTTAGTGCCTTTGAGATAATCAAAGGGGAGATGAAGCGAAGTTGCTTTGCAGGAATCAAGTCCAGGCGAAGGAACCTTGGTTTATTTCGTAGGAGTTATCAAGGAGCAACGAGTGGTCAGAATTCTCAGTGGAGAATCCCTGAAACAGTGAGGACTGTAGGATCTAGAGAAGTCGCAGGGTGGTTAAAGGCGAGCAAGCTTTCCACTCTAGGATCCAGAATCAACGTGGACCATTGATTGTGATTTGCACCAGCCGTCAGATCATTTTGTCATTTCGGATATCCTGGCAACAAGGAGGTGAGAACAGTGAAATCAAAGTCTCGAAGTCATGAGTTGCGACAAGAATTGGGTTAGAGTTTCGGTATTTCGGCATTCGGGAGTCGGGAGATGGAGGAGACAACACTTTGGGAGAGAAAGTCCCGAAAACCCGAAAGAGTGACAAGTGGCAGGAGTCTACCTCAAAAACAGGAAGTGGTTGAGTGGACAGGTGGCGTGTCCTTGTTAAAAAGGTGGATTCAATCCCTATTGACTATTTCAGGATTCGGAGGTTAGAGAGTTGGGAGCTTTGCAATTGGATTCACGAAATCCCGAAGTCCGAAATTCCAAAAAGGCGGAAAGTTTTGTTGTGGGACCAACATTAGATAGCGTGTTGAAATTCGGCATTTTGGCATTTCTGAGGACAAGGGATTGGGTTTCTTTGTTCCAAGATTCCCGAAATCGCGAGACGCGATAACGATTTCGGTGAATTGACATTTCAGGTTTCGGCAGTTGAAAGGTCGAGGAACTCGAAAGGAGAAGTCGCGAAGTCGCGAAATCCGAAGTTCCAAAATCACAAAAGGTGTGATCATATTGTTTGATGGGAAGATTTGGGTTGATGCTTCGTGTTTGACCATGCGGGCATACCGAGAAGGACCTGTGGATACACTGTTGTGTTTGAAGGGTGTTTCCTGAGGGGAAACCCAAAGAGTCAATTAGACTTAAAGGGCAGATTAGAACGATCCTGCGTGGACCTTGAACCTAAGGGTTTGGGGGTCTGCGCCATTTTTGGTATCAGAGCTCTGAAAGATTTATTTGCTTTCTGTAGCAGGGAAAAGAGGAATTTTGCATCCATGCCGCCGAGAAGAAGAGACAGGCAAATACATGACCCACCAGAGGAAAGGGAAATTCCAAGAAGAAGAGACAGACAATTACCTGATCCGGCAAGGGAAAGAGAGATGCATGAACTACGTGCCAGGCTTGATGCCATGGAAACAACACAGAGGCGCACAGTTGACGTTGGGGATATCAGTGAATATGAAAGTGAAAATGAAGCTGGAAATGAATAAGTTGCAGCCGAAGATGCAGTAGATGAACGCCTATTTAGGGTTGTTGAAAAGATAGGTGCTAGAGAAAAAATGGACATTCCAGTATATGAAGGAAACCTGGATGTTGAAGAGATTCTAGACTAGATTAGAGCTCTGAATAAATATTTTGACTATGAGGATGTAGAGGAAGACAAGAAGGTCAAGCACGTTGTTACAAGACTTAAAGGGCATGCAACATTATGGTGGGATGAACCACAGGATGACAGATGCTGCAAAGGTAAGTAGAAAATCAAGAGTTGGGATAGAATGGTTGCGAAGATGAAGGCAAAATTCATACCCAAGGATTATCAAATTACTCTGTTTCGGAGAATGCAGAACTTGAGATAGAAATTGATGACAGTGAAAGAATACACTGAAGAGTTCTACAGGATAAACATCAGAGCAGGTCATCGGGAAAGTGATGATGAAAAAGTTGTCAGGTATATGAATGGTCTGAGATACGACATTTAGGATGAGATGAGCATGATGACCCTTAGGAATGTGGAGGATGCTTATCAGATGGCTCTGAAAGCTAAAGAAAAACTGAGCCGAAAGCAAGGTCAGAGAGGGCGAGGAAGAAGTCAATCCAGAGGCAAAAAAATTGCCCAAGACAAAAATTAGAAACCTAAAGAAGAGTGGAAGAAACCTCAAACTCAAACTGAGAGAGGTGGAAGCTCATAGAGAGAACAATATGCTGATAGATATACTTTTCCTCGAGCCAGAGGAAGAGGAAGAGGTAGAGGTGGAGAAATAAAATGCTTTACCTGTGGAAAAAATGGACACAAATCTTATGAATGTCCAGATAAGAAGAAAGAAGGAGGTGAAACTCACATTGCTGAAGCTCAAGGACAGAATTTTGAGGCAGAAGATGCTGAGGGCAGAAGATCACTGATGATGAGAAAAGTTCTCTTAACGCTAGAGAAGGAGGCGGAGAACCCAGCCCAAAGGAACAGACTTTTTCGGACTGCTTGCAAGACCAAAGACAGGGTATGCAAAGTCATCGTGGATAGTGGTAGCACAGACAATCTCGTTTCTACAGAGATGGTAGAAAATTTGGAGCTAGAGACTATTGAATTTCCAAGCCCATACAGAGTTTTGTGGCTACAAAAAGGACATCAGGTAAATGTCTCTAAACAATGTTTAGTTGAATTTAAAATAGGAGGATACAAGGATGAAATATTATATGACGTCATTCCCATGGATGTTTGTCATCTATTGTTGGGTAGGCCATGGCAATATGACAGGAATGTGATTCATGATGGGAGAAACAACACATACACCCTAGATAAGAATGGGAGAATTCACATGTTGTTGTCGATTAAGGATAAATAAGTGAAACCAGAAGTAAGAAACATTGTACTTCTCATGAGTGGGAAGGAACTTCTTAAGGAGGTTAAGAAGAAGGAAGATACACAATTCATTGTGGTTAGGAAGCCTAGAATTGTTTTAACCAGTACAAGAGTAGATGATTTACCAGAGGAAATCCAGAAGTTGCTGGAAGAGTTTGTTGATATAGTAGTGGATGAACTACCTTGTTCGTTGCCACTGATCAGGAGTATAAGTCATCACATTGATCTTATACCTGGAGCTAGTTTACCAAACAAAGCAGCATACAGATTGACGTTGCAGGAGAATGAAGAGGTCAAGAGACAGGTCCAGGATTTAATGGACAAAGGGTTGGTTACAGAAAGCTTGAGTCCATGCATTGTTCCAACAGTGCTCAGCCCAAAGAAAGATGGAGGCTGGAGGATGTGTATAGACTCGAGGGAAATCAACAAGATTACCATCAGATATAGATTTCCTTTGCCAAGGATGGATGATTTGATGGATTGCTTGAGTGGAGAATTTTTTTTTTCAAAAATTGATTTGAAAAGCGGGTATCATCAAATCTGAATGAGAGAAGGTGATGAATGGAAGACCGCATTCAAGACAAATGAAGGGCTGTATGAATGGTTTTTTATGCCATTTGGCTTAACAAATGCACCTAGTACTTTCATGAGGTTGATGAATGAAGTCCTGAAGGATTTCATAGGAAAATTTGTCATTGTATATCTCGACGATATACTGATTTTCAGTAGAACAGAAATAGAGCACTTGAAGCATGTGGCCACAATGATGAGGAGATTACAGCAAGAGAAGTTACTAATTAATATGAAGAAATCAACATTTATGAGGACAAAACTCATTTATTTGGGTTTTGTTATCTCCGCAGATGAGCTGAAAATGGATCTGAATAAGGTAGAGGCGATTAAGAATTGGCCATCGCCGAAGAGTATATTTGAAGTTAGAAGCTTTCATGGATTGGCTAGTTTCTACAGGAAATTTATCAAAAATTTTAGTCGAATTAGTGCACTGATGATGGACATGGTGAAGAAAAGACATAAATATTTTCACTTGATGGAAGAAGCAGAGAAAAGTTTCAATCTGTTGAAAGGGAAGATTACTGAACAACCAATTTTGGTGTTGCCATATTTCAACAAGACGTTTCAGGTCAAGTGTGGCGCAAGAAGATTTGCAATTGGAGCGGTATTGAGCCAAGATGACAAGCCGATCACATACTTCAGTGAGAAACTGAATGAAGCAAAGGTTAAGTACTCCACATATGACAAATAATTTTATGTGGTCATACAAGCGATGAAGAAATGGAGGCACTATTTGGTTCCTAAAGAGTTTGTTTTGTACAGTGATAATCATGTTTTACAATCTGTGACTCAACAGGAGAAGTTGAACCAAAGACATGTTAAATGGGTTGAATACATGTAGAATTTTACTTTTGTAATTAAACATATTTATGGAACTGCTAACAAAGTTGTTGATGCTTTGAGCAGGAAATGTTTTTTGATGCAGGAATTCAGAGTCAAAACATTGGGTTTTGAGAACCTCAAGGACATGTACAGAGATGACCCAGATTTCAAAGAGGTGTATGAGGCATATGAGAATCCAATTCTTAGGGACAGGAGTCAATGTACTGAATATATGATCCAGGATGGATTATTATTCAGAGGCAATCAATTATGTATTCCAAAATGCTCCATGAGGGAGAATTTGTTGAAAGAAAAACATAGTGGAGGATGGGGTGGACATTTCGGTCATGACAAAACGTTCTCGAAATTAAATGTCTCATATTTTTGACCAGGGATGAGGACCGATGTCAAAATATTTGTGGACATATGTAGAATTTTTCAGCACACAAAGGGAAAAAGGCAGAACACAGGGTTATACCAACCGTTACCCATACTAGAGAGGTCGTGGGATGCAGTGAGTATGGATTTTATATTGGGGCTGCTAAGGACACAAAGAGGCTTTGATTCATTCTTTGTGGTGGTAGACAGATTTTCAAAGATGGAACATTTTATACCATGTCAGAAAACCAGTGATGTGACCCATATTGCGAACTTGTTTTTCAAATAAGTTGTTAGACTTCACGGCTTGCCAAGGAGTATTGTTTCAGATCGAGACACCAAGTTCATAGGACATTTCTGGAGGACTTTATGGAAAAAGATGGGGACAAGTTTGTCATTTAGCTCGACTTATCATCCTCAGATGGATGGGAAAACAGAAGTTGTGAACAAGAGCTTGGGAGATTTGCTGAGAAGCCTCGTGACTGAACACCACAGTTAGTGGGATCACATTCTGCCATAGGAGGAATTTGCCTACAATGATTCACACAATAGAAGCACAGGGAAAAGTCCATTTCAGATTGTTTATGGAATGTAGCCAAGGGGAGTTTCTGAATTGAAGGATTCAGAACAGATTGAATTTAGAAGTGTTAGGGCAGAGGATTTTGCAGAGGAAATGAAGGAACTTCACAGCCAAGTGAAGGAACGTTTGCAAAATTCGAGCCAAGAGTATAAACGCAGAGCAGATCAACACAGGTGAGAAATTCAATTTGAATTTGGCGATTTGATTCTTGCACATTTGAGGAAGGAAAGGTTCCCAAGGGAAACATACAACAAACTGAAAATGAAGAAGATTGGACCATGCAAGGTCATGAAGAAATTTGGGACAAATGCATATGAAATTGAATTACCCGATGGGATTGGAATTTCACTGATATTCAACATCTTGGATTTGTACCCTTATAGAGATGAAGAAGACAGTGAACATATAGAGGTTCAGTGGACTAAAAAAATGCATGTAGCTGAAAAGCCACAGATGGAAAGTATACTTGACAAGAGAGTCAGCAAGAGGACCAGGAGAAAAGAGTATTTTGAATACTTGATCAAATGGAAGGGACATCCAGTTGAAGATGCCAGCTGGGAGAATGAAGAAGAAATTCAGAAGCATGGATAGACCATGCAAGAGCTCATGAATAGGAGTCCATGAAAATTTTCAAGTGAGGGAGTATGATGCAGGAGCATTGTCAGCAACAAGCAAGCGTGGAGGCGGAAGACAGCTGGGATGAACACCATCACATTTTGGCACATGTCAAAAATGTTTTGAAATGTTTTTGAAAGTTTGGATGTGCAGACATTAATGAAATAGTTAAGAAGGAATACTTCCATATTGTAAACAGATCTTGAGTGATCCGCTCTCATCTGTAGGATGTAGAGGCATTTATGCCAGTTAATGAAAGTAGGTAGATTTAAATTCTAGATTAAATAGTTTAAAGCGTAGGAGGGAAAACTGACTATAGACACCCTCACCTTTGTATCATTGTATTATTAACAATTAGAGATCACTGAGAATAGAGCAAGAAGAAGAGAGTTGTAGCAGAAAGTTGTAGAGAAGAACCCATGTACATAAGTTTGAATTAATGAAAAGAGCTTTAATTCATATTCATGGTGTTATGATGCTTTATGTGTGTACATGTTGAATGATATGCTTATGGTTGTTTATTATCTCTGTTATGCATTTGCTTTAATATTGTGTGAATGTATGATTTCATGTTGAATGTTTAAATTTTGAGAGAGAGAGAGAGAATGAGTTTCAATTGTTTCTCAACCTGAGTGAGAAGTTCCTGCAAGGAATGCAGTGAAATCATCCGCAAGCAGTGCGTTGATGGAGGTTCATATTTTATCTCTAAAAGATTAGGAGAGATACCATTGTTCTCATTCTCACAGAAGGGCAGGTGAGACACAGAAGCCGTGCAAGGTGTGTGCAGGCCGGTTGAAAGCTGAGAACTATCCACCAAGGGGAGATTTGAAGGACTGTTGTTGCAGAAAAGTGCACAGAGTTGAGAGAATCAAATACCTGGAAGTATTTGAGGGTTTCCGCAAGGAGTGCACGCAGGAGTCTTCTTGAAGACTTGAGTTGGCAAGAAAATCTCAGGAGGGTTAGTGCCTTTGAGATAATCAAAGGGGAGATGAAGCGATGTTGCTTTACAGGTATCAAATCCAGGCGAAGGAACCTTAGTTTATTTCACAGGAGTTATCAAGGAGCAACGAGTGGTCGAAATTATCTGTGGAGAATCCCCGAAACAATGAGGACTGTAGGATCTAGAGAAGTCGTAGAGTGGTTAAAGGCGAGCAAGCTTTCCACTCTAGGATCCAGAATCAACGTGGACCGTTGATTGTGACTTGCACCAGCCGTCAGATCATTTCAGCATTTTAGAGATCCTAGCGACAAGGAGGTGAGCACAGTGAAATGAAAGTCCCGAAGTTGCGAGTTGCGACAAGAATTGGGTTAGAGTTTCGAGATTTCGGCATTCAAGAGTCGGGAGATGGAGGAGACAACACTTTGGGAGCGAAAGTCCTGAAAACCTGAAAGAGTGACAAGTGGCAGGAGTCTACATCAGAAACAGGAAGTGGTTGAGTGGGCAGGTGACGTGTCCTCGTTAAAAAGGTGGAGTCAATCCCTGTTGATTATTTCGGGATTCAGAGGTTAGAGAGTTGGGAGCTTTGCAATTGGATTTACGAAATTGTGAAGTCCAAAATTCTGAAAAGGTGAAAAGTTTTGTGTGCGACCAGCATTAGATAGTGTGTCAGAATTCGACATTTTGGCATTTCCGAGGACAAGGGATCGGGTTTCTTTGTTCCAAGATTCCCAAAATCGCGAGACACGATAATGATTTCGGCGAATCGACATTTCGGGTTTTGGCAGTTGAAAGGTCAAGGAACTCGGAAGGAAAAGTCGCGAAATCCAAAGTTCTGAAATCCCGAAAGGTGTGATGATATTGTTTGATCAGAAAATTTGGGTTGATGCTTCATGTTTGACCACGCGGGCATACCCAGAAGGACCTGTGGATACACTGTTGTGTCTGAAGGGTGTTTCCTGAGGGGAAACCCAAAGAGTCAATTAGACTCAAAGGGCATATTAGAACGATGTTGCGTGGACCTTGGACCTGAGGGTTTGGGGGCCTGCGCCACACCATGTCATACAAGGGTGCACATGTCCAATGATAGTGGAGAGCAAAGTACCCATTCTAGTATGTATGCTTCATAATTAGAAATATTTATTGTGATTGTAGATATTTATTTCTTGACTTATACTTATATATTATCTTCTCAAAATTGAAGAGCATGTATCTCAAGAGGGTGATTTGCGAAAGGAAACAAGTGGACAAGAAATTAATGCACCAACTGTCACAACTACACCGACAGGTAAAGACCAATAGTGTAATGTTAATCAAAATAATGAATTAGTTATTTCAATTATTTTTCAACATATCGATATGATCATTTTTGTTGTTGCAGTTCAGGACCCTGAACATATGCCTCGACACCCTTCTCAGTGACGTACCAGAAGTATGGTACATGAGCGCATGGAAACACAAACAATAGAAGGATAGGGCACACAAAATACAATGTCCTTGGATGATTATGATACCCCAATTGTCAATTTTATGAATGTAAAAAAACATAAATCAAAGAAAAATTAGATGTATAAATTAATGACCTGTATTTGGATGTTTATCGATGTTTATATGTTCATATGCTTCAATGTTTATATGTTCATATGTTTTGATGACTATCCTAGTTATGCATGAATGTCTATATGTTTTCTATATAAAGAAAATCATTTGTTGGGTATGGGGAATTGAGAGAGATGTGAGGGGGGGGAGGGGCCATATGAGATTCCACCTTCACGTGGTTGGCCCTATTCAGTAGAGAATAACCTATTCTCGAAAAAAAGAGAAGCTCATTAAGGTATGCGACCACTTAAGTTTTTTTTAGAGTATTTAACATAACTAAATGCATGTTTATTTGCTTATATATTATTTACTCATATAAAGAATTTGTCTTTTATGATTCATGCAGGTCTTGGTGATGGAAATGCATATTGTGGACAACTCTTATCAAGTTGTATGGGATAATGGATCTGGCGAAAGGACAATGATAAGGTAAGGGTTTTGATGTGTTTTTTAAAGTAGGTTTTATACTAGTAAAAGTTCACAATCCTCATGAAATGATAGAATTGCATTTTTGGTAGAAAAGCATCAATTTGTTTAACAAAGTATGAATCATAGACTGTGGGAAAAACCTTTTTTTGTATTCTTACATTGACCAATACAACTATAACATATTTTTAGTACAAAATCTTAACCACACACACACACACACATATGAACCCTAAGTAAACAAATGATAGAAGATAAAGGGAGAATATGTACTAATAGGAGTGAATGAAGATAATAATATGAATAATGGAGTGGAGAGTGCACTCTAGCCTTGAATTGAACGATACTTGCATCCAACATGTCTCATTGTAATGTATGTTGTGATAGTTGTGTCTTCTCACTATAATGTATGTTTCTATGTCCATCATGGGATTCCTAGAGCACCACCTATCATTCATGATCCAACACATAGTAGTCAAGAATCCCATCCATTGCTAATGTGTGCAAGTACCGTATGATTAACTAATAATTTGTATCCTTAATTATGAGCTATCAATCTTTACTATCACCATATTCTTCTAGTGCATGTAGATTTATATTTGAAGTTTTGAATATTAGTGAAGAATTCAAGAACTACAGCCTCCATGCAAAATATATCTACATTCAACACTTTATGAGCTATCCCAACATTGTTCCAATTGTGGATTTTCGAGAGGTGATTAGGTCCCATGTTTTATTTACCTAGTTTAACCACCACTTCAAATTCAAACTCCTAAAATAGTAGCAAACATCGATAGAATTAACCTTCCAACATTGTATTGTTAACCCAATACTTGACCACTAAATTATCAATGGACAACTTGAAGGACTGGTCCAGAAGATAATACTTGAAATTTTGTAGCATATACGCCATCACCAAGCCTTTGCCTTTCATGGTTGTGTAATTAAAAAAAAATTCTAGAAAATTACCTGGGGTGGTGTAGCAGGTGTTCCCCTAGATATGTCAGCATGTTCCCAATGCAATGTTAGTGGAATCCACATGGACATGGAAAGATCCCAATGCGATAAAATGCATGTTGGGTTCTTGGAACAGTTCAAATTATTTTGATAATAATAACTTTGATCTATTCTATCGAGAAGGTCTAAGGTTTGAGCCTATATAGCCCTATACATTCCACTAAGTTACACAACTCTTATATATATATATATATATATATATCCCCTCATAGTCCCTATGACTTGGACTTTCAAATTCTTTCAAATCATATCAATATCTTGTCCTTATCAAGATCAGTGGATGGGAAGATGGGTCAACAAAAACCTTATGTCTAGTAGGTTCCTAGTCCTACTATATCTTCTCGTGAGTCCAAAGTTCATAATGAAATTCCCACAATCATTCAAGGATATATACCAAAGTGATATCCAATGTTTATACCCTCTATTCAAACATGATGTGTTAAGTTATGTGTTCCATAAACTTTGTGGAATTAGTTGTTCCATTAAACACTAGTGGATCTTTAATCTCTACATGAATCCACTCAATGGAATTTGGTAGTGTGCATATTTGTGTCAATTAATTCTCATACTCCCTAGGCATATGAGAATGCAAAAATGCAACTTATGCAACTATATGAAACTATATGAAACTTTATGCAACTATGTTGCAACTATATTGATCCAGGAGAATCTCTCCACCTCAGTCAGCCAGCCAGCCAGCCCACGTCAGTGGACACATTCAATGGGAAGAGGCACAGCCTCATTTCAAATTTGAAATTGAATGTAATTAATGTTGTAGGTTTTTGAGCCATGGAGCCGTGCCTTTGTGCAGACATTAGAGTAGATAGCCTTGAATTTTTGTAAGGCTGAGATCTAGATCCAATTCTGGACTAGACAACCCATTCAATGTAATTGAATAGGGTAGGTGAGTTTGGAGGGAAGAGATCAAAGATCCCCCTCATGTAAAAGATAGAGAGATCTTCTTTGCATTATCAGAGTAGTAGAAAGTAGAGGAGAGAAAGAAGTAGTATGCAAAGAGATTTGAAAAGGAGCCGAGACTTTGTTGAAGTTCATGCTCAGAACACCTTGTAAAGAGGCATTTTTATTAATACAAATAGAAGCAGTTTTTCCTGCAAGTATTTCTGTGTTGAATGAATGTCTATGTGCGTTCTTTATATGTTGTAGATGTATGTTGTAGGTATGCATTTGCAGGGGTTGTTTGATTTCCGGGTTAGAGGTCTTTGAGGCTTCACAGCAGGAGGGTGTGACAGAACGCTGAGGGTTCTGATAGCCGTGCACAGAGGGTGCATTTCTGAATTCTACGGGTTCAGACAAAGGCATGCCAAGAGGGCACAGTAGCTGAAATCATTAGCTCAGAGAAGGACCTCAAGGTTGTTGAACACCTTGGAAGCAGGGCTGTGTAGGGAAGACACAGTTGCAAACAGAAACTCTGTTGTGAGTTCTGTAGAGCTCTTCCAAGTGGGCATTGAGCATATGCATAGTGATGCATTGAGGAAGAACTCTACTGTGATTTCAATAGAAGTCAGAATCACTGAGTATTCTAGACACTCTGCCAGGAGGGCATTGAGTAGGTGCCAGAGAGCACAGGAAGAACTCTTTGAGTTCTAGATTTGAAGAAGAGTCCAAGGAGAAGGATCTTCGCAGAGTTGTTGAACACCCTGAAAGACTCGACAATAGGTTTCTTGAGCGAAGGATTGCCAGGAGGGCATCAAAAATTCTCCATCTGAAGGAGAATGAAAAAAGGACCGAGTTCCTTAGAAGTTTGAGTAATGGGAAAGCTCAGAAGAGATAGCACTTTGTGTGCAAAGACTCTGGAAGGAGCGCAGAAGTCAAAGAATTCTTTAAGGATTCGAAGGGATAAAGTTCAGGAGGAACAACGTCATTGAGAATGCAGGGGAGACCCAAGGTAAAGAGTTTGTAGAGGAGAGGATAAAAGGTTGAGGCCTTTTGCACTTGGATAATTCTTCCAAGTCTGGGAATAAAGCGCAGAAGCTTAGGAGGAAGCATAGATGTCGTCGAATCAACCGAAGAGATCTAGACCGTTGAAGTTTCCACGTCCAGGAAGTGGGAGGAGCACACAGGAAGACAAGGTCTGAATCATCAGATCTTAGTCAGAAAACCCGACAGTCGTTGGATCTGTCAGGAGTTGCACGAGGGTTAAGAATTCGTGAATAGAGGCAAAATTCCCAAAGAGTGCAGAGTTATCAGGATTTTAGACTTTAGGATTTCGGAGGTCCTGATGACAAGAGGTCGGAACACTTCACAGTGAAAGTCCCGAAATAGCGAAAGGATCGCAGTCGTTTGTTGGAAGTGGGACACATGTCGTGAGATCACCCACATCGAAGATTCAGACATCGGGAAACATAAGAGGAAGGATTCTTTCGACTTCGCACTTGGCAAAGTCCCGAAACGATCTAGACCATCCATCTGTGGAGGACACGTGGCGGAGATCGAGAGTCCATCGGGATTTCGAATACTGGGGATTCGAGTTGACAGAGGATATTGTGTCGCAGGGGGTCATAAGTCACAAAATCGTGAAATGATGAGGACCATCCATCTGAGGGAGGACACGTGGCAGCAATCTAGGATTTCGGGGAAATTCCCGAAAGGAAGAGTCCATCGGGATTTCGAATATTAGGGAATTCGGGAGTTTCGTTGACAAGAGATCGGGCTCTCGTATTGATAAGTCCCAAAGGGAATAAGACTGTGATCTTATGAGAAGTGGTCATACGGGCCAAGGCATAGCCCAGGGGGCTAATTGTTGATTGAATCCTTATCGGCATTTCGGGAGATCAAGGGGACAGAGGTTCTCGACATCAAAACTATGTGAGTCCTGAAACCCAAAATTCATGGTCATGTACAGAAGACCGTGAGTAGGGAAGAAGGACCTGTGGATCGGAAATTCGAGATTCCAGTGAGGAATCAAAAGAGTCGCTTTGGCTCAGGGAAGTGAATGAACGATCTTGAGAGCAGACTTTAGCCCAAGGGTCAGAAGGGGTCTGCGAGGCACCAAGTTTGGTATCAGAGCTTTGAATCTTGTATGTAGATTTCAGGCAAGGGAAGATGGAGGCAAAAGAGCACTTTAATACACATCAAGAGTGATATCAGAGCGAGAAATCTGTTTGTATATTTCAGGCAGAGAGAAGGAAAAGGAAGAAAGAGTGTTGGAAGCTCTATAGAGGATTGGTTGTAGGTAGGTAGAAATCAAGAAGACAGTCAGAGGGACTGTCGGAAGAGGTTGGAGACACTCGGGGTGCAGAGTAACAACAACAAGTTTTTCCAGGAGGGCAGACAAATACAACAAGATAGCTACTGAAGGCTGTAGATATGCTGGAAGGAAAGACCCAGAGATGATGAGCAGATCTGAAATAGATGAAGAGCTCGTTGATATAAGGGAAAAAATGGAAAAGATTTCATTTCAGATGCAGCAGAATGATAAGTCGAGATGGGTATATGAATGGCCCATGAGGAAGACGAAAAAAAAATGGCCAGTCAAGGAGTTGATGGCTAGAAGACAGCATAGGCTATTAAGAGGATGGTTGAGGCATGTTGAAAACCTCGACGGACCTGAGGAGATGGTTCAGGTATGTGAACCAGAGACTGGGAGAAACCTCGATAGTGAGGATGAATTGGTATCAGCTAAAGATCTCAAGGATTGTCAATAAGACAGCCAAGAAATTCCCAATTGCCGGGGGGGAAAAGAGTTGAGATTACTGTGGGATCTCACAGACTTTCATGAGGACAGCCGGGGAATTTCACATTGCCAGGAGGGCAATGATATGAGGTCACTGGGGGATCTCATGGACTGTCAGGAGGGAAGCAGGAAAATCCCAATTTGTCAGGTGGGCATGGGAATAGAAATGAGGCTATCTGAGAGTCTCATGGACTCATAGGTGAGTTCGAATCATCCCAAGGAGCTGACAGAAAAGGAAGATCATAGGAATCTTCTAATGATTGGGGAAATTCAAATATTCCTACCACTTAGCCCAGAGGAGGCAGAGATCTGTGTTGTCGAGGAAGCAGTGACAGAAGAAGGACAACCAGTTGTGACTGTTAGGGAAGAAGAATTGGAGAAGACATTAGAGACTACCCAAGCAGGGGAAGAAGATGAGCATTATGAGGAGTGGCTCAATACTTTCATCCAGGAAGCTGAAGAGACTACAACATTGGAGCTTGCAGAAGCTGTAGAAGAAGATGCAAATAACATTAGTTTGGCTTATCTGTATGACTAGATTGAAGCCCTGAAAAAGAGGGTAATAGTGTAGAGTATGCACATCCAACAAGTGAGGTTGGAAGCAGATGAAGATGACATGGGAGATCATGATGATCTACCCATCTGCAGAAAGAAAATGCAACTGAGAATACTACATGAACAGAGCCAGCCATTGCAGCAGCTAGATGAGGTGATAGAAGACATTAGAAGGCTGATGTTGACATCAGCAGAGACTGCCAGTAAGGAGAAGCTAGGCAGAAAAGCAGCAGCAGTAGTAGCGCAGCAGAAGAAACAACAGCAGGGAGATGGAGCAGATGAACAACTCCAGAAATTTGTTTGGGATCCAGGAGGATTTCAATAGATGATATGGGAAGATCATGAGCAGGAGCTCATGAATTTTGCAGTTGAGGAGTATGATGCACGAGCATCTCTCCACGTCAACCAGCCAGCCCACGTCGGTGCACACATTCAATGGGAAGAGGCGCAGCCTCATTTCAAATTTGAAATTGAATGTAATTAATGTTGTAGGTTGTTGAGCCATGGAGCCATGCCTTTTCACAGGCATTAGAGTAGATAGCCTTGAATGTTTGTAAGGCTGAGATCTAGATCTGATTCTGGACTAGACAACCCATTCAATGTAATTGAATAGGGTAGGTGAGTTTGGAGGGAAGAGCTCAAAGAGCCCTCTAATGTAAAAGATCGGGAGATCTTATTTGTATTATCAAAGTAGTAGCAAGTAGAGGAGAGCTAGAAGTAGTGTGCAGGGAAATTTGAGAAGGATCCGAGACTCTGTTGAAGTTCGTGCTCAGAACACCTTATAAAGAGGCATTTTTATTAATACAAACAGAAGCATTTTTTCTTGCAACTATTTATGTGTTGAATGAATGTCATTGTGTGTTCTTTATATGCTATAGATCTTTTTTGTAGGTATGCATTTGCATGGGTTGTTTGATTTCAGGGTTATAGGTCTTTGAGGCTTCACACCAGGAGGGTGTGACAGAACGTTGCGGGTTCTGATAGCCGTGCACAGAGGGTGCATTTTTGAATTCTGCGGGTTCATACAAAGGCGTGCCAGGAGGGCATAGTAGATGAAATCATTAGCTCAGAGAAGGACCTCAAGGTTGTTGAACACCTTGGAGGCAGGGATGTGTAGGGAAGACACAGTTGCAGACAGAAACTCTGTTGTGAGTTTTGTAGAGCTCTGCCAAATGCATTTAGCATATGCATAGTGATGCATTGAGGAAGAACTTTGTTGTGAGTTCAACGGAAGTTAGAATCACTGAGGATTATAGACACTCTGTCAGGAGGGAATTGAGTAGGTGATAGAGAGAACAGGAAGAACTCTTTGAGTTTTGGATTTGAAGAAGAGTCCAAGGAGAAGGATCTTCGCAGGGTTGTTGAACACCCTGAAAGACTCAACAATAGGTTTCTTGAGCGAAGGATTGCCAGGAGGGCATCAGAAATTCTCCATCTGAAGGAGAAGGAAACAAGGACCGAGTTCCTTAGAAGTCTGAGTAACGGGAAAGCTCAGAAGAGATAGAACTTTGCGTGCAAAGACTCTGCAAGGAGCGTAGAATTCAAAGAATTCTTTAAGGATTCAAAGGGATAAATTTCAGGAGGAACAACGTCGTTGAGAATGTAGGCGAGACTGAAGGTAAAGAGTTTGCAGAGGAGAGGAGAAAAGGTTGAGGCCTTTTGCACTTGGATAACTCTTCCAAGTTCGGGAAGAAGGTGCAGAAGCTCAGGAGGAAGCATAGTTGCCATCAGATCAGCTGAAGAGATCTGGATCGTTGAAGTTTCCACGTCCAAGTAACAGTGGGAGGAGAACACAGGAAGACAAGGTCTGAACCGTTTGATCTTAGTCAGAAAACCCGACAATCGTTGGATCTGTCAGGAATTGCATGAGGGTTAAGCCTTCGTGAACAGAGGCGAAAGTCCCAAAGAGTGCAGAGTTATCGGGATTTCAGACTTCAGGATTTCGGAGGTCCTGATGACGAGAGGTCGGGACGTTTCACAGTGAAAGTCCCGAAATAGAAAAAGGATTGCAGCCATTTGTTCGAAGGAGGACACATGTCACGAGATCACCCACATCGGAGATTCAGACATTGGGAAACAGAAGAGGAAAGATTCTTTCGACTTCACACCTAGAAAAGTCCCGAAACGATCTAGACCTTCCATCCTTGGAGGACACGTGGTGGAGATCGAGAGTCCGTCTAGATTTTGGATACCGGGGATTCGAGTTGACAGAGGAGATTGTGTCACAGGGGGTCATAAGTCGCGAAATCATGAAATGATGAGGACCGTCCATCTGAGGGAGGACACATGGAAGCAATCCAGGATTTCGGGGAAATTCCCGAAAGGAAGAGTCCATCGGGATTTTGGATATCAGGGAATTCAGGAGTTCCGTTGACAAGAGATCGAGCTCTCGTATTGAAAAGTCTCGAAGGGAATAAGACTGTGGTCTGATGAGAAGTGGTCATGCAGGCCAAGGCATAGCCCAGGGGGATAATTGTTGATTGAAGCCTTATCATCATTTTGGGTATTGGCATTTCGGGAGATCAAGGGGACAGGGGTTCTCGACATCAGAACTATGTGAGTCCCGAAACCCGAAATTCATGGTCATGTACAGAAGACCATGAGCAGGGAAGAAGGACCTGTGGATCGGAAATTCGAGATTTCATTGAGGAATCAAAAGAGTCGCTTCGGCTCGGGGAAGTGAATGAACGATCCTGAGAGTGGACTTCAGCCTGAGGGTCAGAAGGGGTCTTTGAGGCACCATATATGCAACTATCTGCAGCTATGCAACTATATGAAACTATATGCAAATATGCAACTTATCCAACTATATGCAACTATGCAACTATATGCAACGTTATGCAATAATGCAACTTATGCAACTATATTGCAACTATATGAAATTATATTGCAACAATTTCATATGCAACTATATGCAAATATGCAACTTATCCAACTATATGCAACTATGCAACTATATGCAACTTTATGCAACTTTATGCAACAATGCAACTTATGCAACTATATGCAACTATATTGCAATTATATGCAACTATTTGCAACTATATTGCAACAATTTTGTATGCAACTATATGGAACACTGCAACTTATCATGTTTTTTTGTGACAATATGCAACTATATGCAACTTTATGCAACAATGAAACTTATGCAACTATATGCAACTTATGCAACTATATGCAAGTTTATGCAACAATGCAACTTATGCAACTATATTGAAACTATATGCAACTATATGCAACTGTGTCGGTACCACAAACGTATATTGGCACGATAACGTATATTCTTGTTTTAACGAATGTAGGTACTACCAAATAGGTATCTATTGGATCTATCTTCCTCGAGTGATGATCAAGATATACTAAGAGATGTTGAAAGTGAGATGTGTTGTACTAGATCTATCGGTTCTAGATCATTCAAGGATATATACCAAAGTGATATCATTCAAGGATATATACCAAAGTGATATCCAATGTTTATACACTCTATTCAAACATGATGTGTTAATTTATGTGTTCCATAAACTTTGTGGCATTAGTTGTTCCATTAAACACTAGTGGATCTTTAATCTCTACATGAATCCACTTAATGGAATTTGGTAGTGTGCATATTTGTGTCAATTAATTCTCATACTCCCTAGGCAGACCAAAATTAATGGACACTTCGGAATAAATGACATAGGAGAATACTATTCTCCAACTCAACTTTCCACTAGAAGTTGGATTAATGTAGTCTTCCAACTATGCTATGGTGAGATTAATGTAGTCTTCCAACTATCCTAGTCATCCAATACTTCTTCTATCTATTTAACAAATGTATTTCCCTACATTAGATCCAATGGATATACCATCCAATAACCCTTCTTAACAAATGACATCATTATCAAATTCCCAATCAATCCATTACAATACTAGGTATGGATATTTGTCATCTACTATGTCAATGAACTCAAAGTTAGCATAAATATTCACACAATCGAGATAAAATTCCATCTAGCCAATTTGATAATGGGGAGAATGTTTGATTGGTTCACCAAATACCACTAGATAGACAAGTGGACCCAACTTGATCATCCCATAAGTTCCCATGATTACTTCAGTAGGATGTTAACATCCAACCTGAAGTTGAGCATAAATTCTCACACTTCATATCATTGAATCAATGCATTTAAGATAAATTATTTTCCATACCTTGTTCACTGGACATGGTTTAAGGGCCTATC
>ML800934.1:97268-134524 GCA_009831015.1 Picea engelmannii | reverse complement strand
GGCCAAATTATGGAAGGTTTTCTATTTCTTGCATTCATAGTAACTATGTTTCTACAATCATGTGTATTATGTATTGTCTTTTGGTAGTACCCACATCAAGGATGGTGAGGATATAAGTAATTCATTTCAATATACCCCACTTCATAATAATTATAAAATCATGGTGGGAGATTATCCACTTAATTCCATAAAGCCCTATTACCCTAATTCTAATTATGTCCCCTATCCACTGCCATGGTTGAATCCATTGTTTGGAAATTTATATGCTAGATTATGTCTCTTCTATTTCCCCTTGGAGACTCTTTTAATGCCAAATCATTTGGCCTTCTATATTCCAAACATTTAATCTACCTAGACTGATATTGGAGAAATATCACTAGTGTGGTAACTTAGATCTCCCTAGGACCTACCTATTGATCCTAGACATACAATGGGGATAAACTTCTAATGGTTTCCCTAGATGCCAACAAATTATTTTTCTTTTAACCAAGAAGAATAGTAAGCATACCTTATGACCAAAGATTTCCTCACATATTTGGTTGATGCACCTCCTGAGATCCATCTCCAACTCCTATAATCTGCTTCGTACACATGAGAAGACAAACAACTATTGATCTAATTTCTCTCCTAATGTTACGAAAATCCAATTCACTAGATCTATCCTGGTCTATTTAACACGAGACCAGATCTAAGTATTTACAAATCAAATACAAACAAATTTAGGGGAAACCAATGATCTATTCATTAACATGTAGGAAACACATCAAACATAATACCTTGGATGTGAAATAATTTTTCTTTTCTCCTTGCTCCTAATTCCTCCTCAGCTTCTCAATCTGACTAGGAAATTTGATTGTGGCCTTTGTGACTAGAGAAGCACCTCTTTAATTGGACATCATAACTCTGCAAAATATTATTCCCCCTCTTTCTCAAGACTTTCCTTATTTATATATATCCTTGGAAGAGGCTTGGGAGAGATTCTAGATCTTCTGGAACCCACTAGAAACTAAAATGTTGTGATTTTATAGCCCCATGCCACAAAGATACAATTAATCCCTCACTTACCTCTTCATAACTTTGCAAATCTAGAAGGTTGCATGGATCATCGCTTGTTGCATTATAAACGACCAATGACTATCATCGCATGGTTTCTCCTATATTCCACGTGAAGACCCTAAAAAAAAATCCTAAATCCTGAGAAAGAAATGTATTTTGACTTTCATCTTCTACTGGATTCCCTTCTGGCATGTAGGGTGGAAATTAAGACTCTAACATATACTACTAGCTATTCTACCTCCCACCAAATTGCATTACTCCAAGTGAAATATTTGGTATGTCCCCTTCATCATGTGTGATTCCTACTCATTTATAGTGGTATGTGTTACCATTTGTTGGCATTAATGTGAGTACCCTGAATTCAACAAGTGCAATCATCCTTCATTTAGGGTGGTGTGAGAAACTATCACCTAGAGTAGTGTGATCACCCTTTTCTTCAAAACATTGTGATCACACTAACTTGATTTGGTGTGAACTACCCTTCAAGTTAAACATTTCCATTTCTCTTCATCTATATGGTATCATGTACCTTGATTTGAATAGGGTGATTTACCTTTACTTGAATATGTGTAAGTGTATATGTTTAAACAAGTGCTCCATTGTTGTGATCTACCATTATTTCAAAGCATTACAACTTTTTTCGTGGCAACAACTTTGATTTCTTTCATTCATATGAGTGTGAGTAACCTTCATTTTTTTGGTAAGGGAATGACTCAACCACAAGGCTACAAGTTCCTCATCCAAAAAGCTACAAGCATAGTTGTTGAAAGGGTCTGAATGCCTTTAACCTCATGTTGTGATTATCCCTTCACATTAATAGGTTAAATTTGATATTCAAGGTAATTATTGTGACCAGTCTATATTAATATCGATTAATGGTTGTGAGTGCATTAAATTGGATAATTAAAGGGTTGGCCCACTCTCACAAGGATAGTGATAGATTTAAAAAAAACACATCTCCCATATTATCCCCCTGGGATACCCCTACCAAATTTTTTTTGACCTCTAGTTCAAAGCCTCAATATCTCAATTAAAACCATGCATTCAAGGGAATGTATTTTATCTTCCCCTTCATCCCAAGGTGCCCTGGGTTTCCCTTTTGGTCCACTAAGAAAGACCCCTAATAAGTCCCAAAACCACCTATCATAAGCCCTTCTCACAGAAGAAATCCTTTGAAGGGTAAATCACACATGAAAATATTGAGTATGGGTCAATCATGAATCCCAACATCCAGCTTCTCATGTAGATTTTTTTTTTTAAATGTAAAGGAAGCGTGGCAATATCAACGATAGTTTGTTGCAAGGTAATGAATTTTTTTTGAACAAGCATGGAAACACCGACGAAATTTCGTCGCACTTTGCCACGGTTTTGTGTTGCACATATAGCATCTACATTGTAAATTTGTTCTTTGCCAAACGTTTTCGTCGCTATTGCCATGCTTTTTTGTCACAACATTCCACAGTATTGTGTCACCCGTATGGCATCTGCATTGTAATCTGTTGGTAAGTTTTTTACTTTGGCATGGTTTTTTGTCCCTCTTGCGACGAAGTTTCATCGCTATTGCCATGCTTTATAAGGTAAACCTATCTTGATGGTGATGACATGTGGAGGGATAATTTCGTCATTGTTTCCACGAATAATTGGTTCGTGGATATAGTGACGAAACAATTTCCACAAAAAATAGTCTTTGCTTTCGTGGAAAGTGTGACGGATATGTGTGGCAATAGAAACGAAAAACCATGGAAAATTTGGTCATATGTAGTAGTGTTCCCTGAAAGAAAAATCAAAACATGTTTTCCCAAGCAACTGTACCATTTCACTTACACTTCTTTACAAGGAATTAAGAATACATCTTACATGAGCATGGAATTTACATAACATATTTATGTGAAGGATCAAATCATGTCACTGAGAGGGGGGGTGAATCAGTGACACAACAATTATATCATTTTTTCATTTATTAATGCAAACAGAATTTTGACACAGTATTTTATCGTGGAACCCAAATGGGAAAACCACAAACTCTTTTCTATTAACTGCAAAATTTGTTTTACATGTTACATAGAAGGAAGATGTACTTCCTCTTTGATCATCACCAACTAATCAGGATGCACCCACACCCTAGTTTACCAGCACCAACTGGTAGGAGGCTATGACCCCCTGTTTAGTCAGCTACAACTAACAAGGAAGCACCAACTCCCTCTACAGGCACCAACCTACCCTTGCACCACCCAACCACCCTTAATGCATAGGTATTAGCTTTTCTTCCTGGAATCTGCTTCAGCTTTTGATCTTCTGATCTGGACAACAGAGACACTTTCTTCTCCCACTCTTTCTGGTTTATATAATCTTCAAACTGTTGTGAGATTTAAAAACATCATTTCCTTTTATTTGAACCATTGTACCTTTTAATTTAAAGTGATAATCTAACCTTTAACTAATATCATTTTCCCTTTTTATTCTTTATTCATATTTTCATGATTTATTCTGTTTTAATCATGAATGTGTATCGATTCATTTTTGTCATAAATTGATCACAGTCATGGATCAAATTAATCCTTTATACTCAATCCCTAATCTTTGTTATATTCACAGAGACCAGATTTTGTGGAGGTGATTCCTTCAAGCCATTTCATATGACCGTGCATTACAGAACCATGGGCTTACCGAATATAGCAATGTATAATAGTTTCCTTTAAAAACTCTTATATCATATGACTAATGGCGTAGGCCTCACGTTTAGGCAAGATGAGTTCCTTAGCGTTTATCGTTCCAATGGTCACAATTCAATCTCCTGACAAGATGGACGGCTAATGAGATTTCATAACTTTTCCATTCGAGTCATTGTGACTTCCAATATTACAAAACTCACGATCACGAAATCGCTGAAACAATCAGACGGTTCATATTACCCACTGAGATGGACGGTTGTTAGAATTTCATCACTTTGACATTTAGGTCTTCGTTACATCCAACCTTTCAAAACTCTCGATTATGATATTGTCGATTACATCTCGGAACCATACGACCAACTGTGGTGACCAGGCGCTAGACTGAACATATGCTTTGAGTTATTTATTAGAGTCAACGGTCATTATTCAATCACCCACTAATATGGACGACTGTCAAAATTTTGGTGCTTTCCCCATCGAGTCTTCATGACCTCCAAAAGTTCAAAAATCCTGATTATGATATCACCGAAACGATCGAACGACTCACATTACATCTTTGAACCGAATCAATGGTTAGTGTTTAATACTTACACTACCCTTCCATTGTTGTAGATCGAAGGCTATGACTTAATCATCCATTGAGATGGATGGTTGTCATGATTTCAGGATTCTCATTGTGACGTAACTTGCGGACGTCACTTGTTGGCATGGCACTGGCTGAGTGGTTGCCACGTGTCATTCAAATTCATGATATACACGTGCCTGAAATGCCAATTTCAACTTGACACTTGTCACTTTCTGACTGAGCCACATGTCCTTGCTGACGTGCTCTGCTAACGTGGTCTGTTATTGAAATCACTCAAGATGATATGGACCTTGATATGTGTCTTCCTCCTTGACTTTGAAGCTTCGACTTTTGGGGTTTTGAACAACTCTCGTCATTGATTCTTCGAATCATGAATCCCCGAATTTTTTATCGTATGCCACGTGCCCACCTTCCAGTGTGGGATAAATCCCATTACTTGAGACAATCAGCACCGTTAATTTGTTGATCGAACAGTTGTTGAAGCTTCTTGCCTCTTATGTGCATTGTTCAACTTCTCATCCTTTTCCTATGCAATGGTCGACTGCATTCTACAATGTGCTTCTTCCATCTTCAGATCATAGGAACATTATTGATCCTATCGTGATCAACAACAAACACAGATTTCCTCTCTGTGCAATGTGTTATTCCTTCTGAGCTTTGATCATTCGAGTATTTGCTTCTCTTGATCGCTCTTTCAATCTCTGCACATTTTTTACATCTTCTGCTAACTGATATGCTTGTTGACATCAATTACAATATCATCTAATATACTTCATCATTACAGATCATCACTTCGACTGTTGACATCAATGACAATATTTCCAACAATATCCACCTTTGTCATTGAGGGAAACACACTAACTTCATATTCAAAAACTCCCCCTGTGATGATCCTTTCCTCTTATGAAGCTTTTCCTTTATGAAGTTTCTCTCCCCCTTTGACATCAATGGCAAAGGGTTTCTTCTCCAATCATCTGTCTATATAAACACTTTTCTAACCACTGGTATCTCCTACTACAATCGACCTTTTTCTGTCATAATTGAATGACACCTTCTGTCGTTGATTCTTATCTCCCCCTGAATAGGTGCCAATTGATGCATTATTTTCTTGAGATATTTAGGTAGGAAGAAGGATTACTCCCAATTTTTGCCTGAGATATTCAAATACATCTCTTCTTAAGGGTTTTGTAAAAATATCTGCCATTTATTCTTGTGTTGGAATATATTCCAATTTAATGTTCTTATTTTCAGCCTGATCTCTTAGATAGTGGTAATTTATGGGAATGTGTTTTGATTTTGAATGTTGAAAATGGTTCTTAGAGAGACTTATCACGCTTGTATTATTACATTGGATAGTTGTGGGTTCTTCAAATACTATTTTGATGTCTTGTAGAGTTTGTTTCATCCATTCCACTTGTGTGAAACATTATGTTGCTGCAATATACTCGGCTTTAGTGCTAGACAGAGAAATTGAGGATTGTTTCTTGATTATCCAAGCAACCATTGATTCTCCCAAAAATAATTCTCCTCCACTCATACTTTTTCTTTCATATACACTTCCTTCCCAATTAACATATGAATAGGATTAATGTAAATGAGTCCTTTCTAGGATACCACAAACCAAGATCTATGGTTCCTTTCAAATATCTAAATATTCTTTTTACATCTTGAACATGGCTCTCCTTAGGTTCTTCTTGGAATCTAGCCACCATCCCAACAACTTTCTTGACATCAGGTCTGGAAGTTGTTACATAGATAAAATTGCCAATCATTGATTTGTAGTGTTTTGGATCTACAACTTTGGACTCATCATTCTTGATTAGTTTTCATCCAACTGTCATAGGTGTACTAACAAGTTTGCAATCCTCTAACTGGAATATCTTAAGATTATATTTAACTATTTAGACTGATGGATAAAGACTCCCCTTTTGGACTGTATTATTTGTAATCCGAGGAATAAATTTAGTTTGCCTAACATAGACATTTCAAATTATTTTTGTATCATCTTAGAAAATTCTTCATTCATTTTTATATTATTACTACCAAATATGATATCATCAACATACACTTTCACAATGATCAAGTTATTACCATCAATTTTGCAATAAAGATTGTTTTCTGTTGATCCCCTTTTGAGGCCTTGTTTTTGTAAATAAGAGTCTAGCCTTGCATACCATGCTTTGGGTGCTTGTTTTAATCCATAGAGTGCCTTATTTAATTTACAAACATAGACTCTTTTATTGATTATTTGGAACCCATCTAGTTTCTCAATATAGACTTCATCTTCTAAATTTCCATTTAGAAATGTTGATTTGACATCCATTTGGTACACTTTAAATTTTTTGTAGCTGGAGAAAGCTAAGAACATCCTAATTGCCTCTAATATGGATATAGGTGCAAATGTTTCTTCATAGTCTACTCCTTCAACCTGAGCATAACCTTTGCATACTAATATGGCTTTGTTCCTGATTACTTTCCCATCTTCATTCATTTTATTTGTATATACCCATTTAGTTCCAATGACATTTTTATCTTTTGGTCTAGGAACTAGTTCCCAAGTTTGATTTCTTTCAATTTGATCCAATTCTTCATTCATGGCTTTAACCCAGTTCTCATCTTTACATTCCTATTTTATTGAACTTGGCTCAATATGTGACAACAATGCTAATTATGTTTGATACAATAGTTGTCTTCTTGTTTGAACTCCATCATTCATATCTCCAATAATCAGTTCTTCGGGATGATTTTTTTGAATAATTCTTGAGGGTGTCTTTGTATCTCTTATTGGGAATTATTCTCTTATCTCTCCATCTTCACTATCTTCTTCACTTTCACTAGTATCCATATCATCTTCTTCCCTTTCTTTTTCATTCTCTTCTACTTCTTCTAGTTGTGTTCTGAATGTCTCATCATCATCTTCATCTTTATTTTTAGACAACGTCTCTTGATTTTTGATCCTTATCGTTTTTAGATCATCCATCTTGACATCTGCACTTTCAACAATCTTATGTGATCTAAGACTGTAGCATCTGTATGCCTTCTTGTTTGAAGAATATCCAAGAAAAATACCTTCATCAGATCTGGCATCAAATTTTCCAAGACTCTCATCTAGTCTTTTGATGTAGCATTTACTTCCAAAGACTTTGAAGTATTTCACTAATGGAGATCTTCCAAACCATAGTTCATAAGGAGTTTTATCACTATTAACCCTTATCTGACCTATGTTCAATATGTATACATTTGTGCTTACAGCTTCCCTCCAATATCCATCTGACAATTTTTCTTCATTGAGAATAGTCCTTGCAGCCTCCTGAACTGTTCGATTCTTTCTTTCAACGATCCTGTTTTGTTGAGGTGTTCTGGAAACAGAGAATTGTCTTTTTAATCCATGAGTTTCACAGAAGACATCGAACTCTTTTGAGGTGAATTCACCACCATTGTCTGATCTAAGACATTTGATTTTTGTCTCCCTTTCATTTTCAACAAGGGTTTTAAAGGCTTTGAATTTGTTGAGTGCTTCTGATTTTTCTTTGAGAAAACATATCCAACTCAGTTTAGTAAAGTCATAAATGAACAACATAAAGTAAGGCTTTCCTTGTAGACTCTTGGTTCTCGTAGGTCCACATAGGTCAGTGTGAACAAGCTCTAAATGTTTAGAGGTTCTGTATTCTTTTGTTTTGAACCTTACCCTAGTTTGCTTCCCTAGTTGACAGTGTCTACACATATCATTTGAAGGTTTTATGATTTTTGGCAAGTTTCTTACTGCACCAAGGTTGTTGACTTCACAATATTTTCAAAGTTAATATGCCCCAACCTCCTATTCCATAGCCAACTTTCATCTATAGAATTTATATCACACTCCTAATTCAATTTTGCATCTAGTATATATACATTTTCAAGAGTTCTAGGAGCAGTACCAACTAATTTTCATGTGTCTTCTCTCCTAATCTCACATTTTTTCGAATCAAAGATGCAGAAGTATCCATGATCACAGGTTTGACTAACACTTAATAAACTAGGCTTCAATTTATCGAAAAGTAGTACACTTCTAGCTTTGTCTTTTCCCAAGCTCACAGTGCCTTTCCCGAGTATGTTACTTAAAGAATTATCACCAAATGTAAATTTACCTTTTTGTTTCTTTAAGTCTAAAAACTTTTCCTTGTTACTTGTCATATGTTTCGAGCATCCACTATCAACATACCAGAGATCCTTTTCATCTTGAGTTTTTAGGGAAATAAGACATTCACTTTTTGATGTTTTTACTCTCCAAAGTTTCTTCTGATCTCTAATGAACTTGGGATGTTCTGAGACTTCCATCAGTCTGCAATTAATGGATTTATGTCCATGGTTATGACATGTGAAGAATTGTAAGTCCCCTTTTTGTAGAGGTTCAAAGGAATTATAGTTTATGCTCTTAACTCGATTTGTTGCTTGTTTATCCTTAAGGATATAATTCTTAACCTTCAGATTTGTCTTTCTATATGCTCTACAATTTATAGCTTTGTGTCCAAAATTAGAGCATGAAAAGAAATAACGAGAAAAAATGTGAGGATACCTATTTTGGTAAAAATTCTTTGGTATTGTCTTGCCTTCTTTCCTGATGGATGGAGGTAATCTTCTGGAGTTCTGATCATTAATTATCTTCTCTTCATTTTTCTTCTTGAATGTACTACGAAGAGCATCTGCATAAGATTTTGAGTTAACATGGCTTTCCTTTTGAGAATAACCTATTTCATTTTTATTTCCAGAATCCCTTTGCACTGTAATAATCTTATCTAATATTTTAGAGTTATTTTAAGATTTTGTTTGAATGATTTTTGCATCCAGCTCCTTTTTCAGATGAACTATTTCTGCCTCCATCCTTTCAACAATTATTTGTTTTTCTTCAAGAGACTTTTCCAGACTTTCTTCAATCTTATTTTCTTCTAAGATTTATTTTTTCATATTGTTCATAAGTTTTTCCATCTCCTTTTCTTCGTGTTCATATTTTTCTTTTTGTTCAACTACAAAAATTTTCAATTGTCTATATCTGGTTTTGTATTTTCTTAATTCATCGAAGGCACTAAAAATTTCTTCCTCCATATTAACTTTTTCTTCATCTACTAACTCTTCCTCATGTTTAATTTTTTCTATTTCATTAGATTCTTCAATACCTAAGAAAATGACTTCATCATCATCAGATTCATCACTGTCACTAGACTATGATGAGTTGTTGTCTTCTTCTTTTGAGTAGAAATTATTTTTCCCTCTATAGAAATTTTTCTTGTAGTTGGGTTTTTCCTTTTTCTGGTATTGTTTGTTTTTGTTTTCTTTCTCTTCAGGGTCCTCCTTGGGATAGGGACACTTGGATGCGAAATGACCAACTTTGCCACAATTAAAACATTTGAAAGGAAGCTTGCCTTTGTACTTCCTTGATCTTTTTTGAAGTTTTCTCATGAAGTTGGCTTCTTCCACATCAGATTCTTCATGATGACAAGATTGAGGTTTTTTCTTCTATTTATCTTTGTCTTGAATGATTTGAAAGTTGTTTCATCTTTTGTTGATTTATTATTTCATGTTCTCATCTCATATGCTGTAAAAAATCCATGGAGTTGGTCAACTGTGAGTGAGCTTAGATCAGATCTATCTTCAATTGAGGAAATGTTTGCATCATATCTCATCGGTAATGACCTTAGTATTTTTTGCACAATGGGTTTATCTGTAACTTCTTCTCCTATTTCTCTAATTGAGTTGACCACTTCATCTACCCTATGAAAGTACTCAGCAATATTTTCTTCTTCTTTCATTTTTAGGTTTTCAAATTGAGTTCTATAGGTATGTAGTTTGGCTTCCTTGACTTTGTCACCTCCTTCATATACGGCCTCCAATTTGTCCCAAATTTATTTGGTCAATTTGCAATGCATAACTTTCACACATATAGAGTTAGTCAATCCTGCTAGAATACCATTAACTTCTCTTGAGTTATCATTACAAATTTTCTTTCCTCCAGAGTCTTTGGGTGGAGTAGTTGGTGCAATGCAATCATCTACAACAGATTGTCAGATATCAAAACCAATATCCAACATGAAGTTTTTCATTCTTATTTTCCACAGAGCATAGCCTTCTCCACTGAACAATGGTGCTTTATTGTTAGACATTCCTTCATGTTGATCCATCTTCAGGATCTACCTTCAATTTTGTTAGACTGTGCTGAAGGAACCCACTCTGATACCAATTGAAGGATCAGATCATGTCACTGAGAGGGGGGGTGAATCAGTGACACAACAATTATATCAATTTTTCATTTATTAATGAAAAAATAATTTTGACACAGTATTTTATCATGGAACCCAAATGGGAAAACCACAAACTCTTTTCTATTAACTGCAAAATTTGTTTTACATGTTAAATATAAGGAATATGTACTTCCTCTTTGATCAGCACCAACTGATCAGGATGCACCCACACCCTGGTTTACCAGCACCAACTGGTAGGAGGCTATGACCCCCTGTTAAGTCAGCTACAACTAACAAGGAAGCACCAACTCCCTCTGCAGGAACCAACCTGCCCTTGCACCACCCAACCACCCTTAATGCATAGGTATTAGCTTTTCTTCCTAGAATCTGCTTCAACTTTTGATCTTCTGATCTGGACAACAGAGACACTTTCTTCTCCCACTCTTTCTGGTTTATATATCTTCAAACTGGTGTGAGATTTAAAAACATCGTGTCCTTTTATTTGAACCATTGTACCTTTTCATTTAAAGTGATAATCTAACCTTTAACTAATATCATTTTCCCTTTTTATTCTTTATTCGTATTTTCATGATTTATTCTCTTTTAATCATGACTATGTATCGATTCATTTTTGTCATAAATTGATCACAGCCATGGATCAATTTAATCCTTTATACTCGATCCCTAATCTCTGTTATATTCACAGAGACCAGATTTCATGGAGGTGCTTCCTTCAAGCCATTTCATATGACCGTGCGTTACAAAACCACGGACTTACTGAATATAGCAATGTATAACAGTTTCCTTTGAAAACTCTTATATCATATGACTAATGGTGTAGACCTCATGTTTAGGCGAGATAAGTTCCTGAGCATTTATCGTTCCAATGGTCACGATTCAATCTCCTGACGAGATGGACGGCTGGCGATATTTCGGTACTTTGCCCTTCGAGTCATCATGACTTCCAATATTACAAAACTCACGATCACAAAATCGGTGAAACAATCAGATGGTTCATATTACCCACTAAGATGGACAGTTGTCGAAATTTTGAAACTTTGACATTTGGGCCTTCGTTACGTCCAACCTTTCAAAACTCTCGATTATGATATTACCAATAACATCTCAGAACCATACGACCAACTGTGGTGACCAGGTGCTAGACCGAACGCACGCTTTGACCGCTTTATTAGAGTCAACGGTCGCGATTCAATCACCCACTAATATGGACGGCTGTCGGGATTTCGGCGCTTTTCCCATCGAGTTTTCATGACCTCCAACAGTTCAAAAATCTCGATTATGATATGGCCAAAACGATCGGATGACTCACATTACATATCTGAACCAGATCAATGGTTAGTGTTTAATCCTTACACTATCCTTCCACTGTTGTAGATCAACGGCTATGACTTAATCATGCATTGAGATGGATGGCTGTCATAATTTTGGGATTCTCATTGTGACGTAACTTGCTGACGTCACTTGTTGACATGGCATTGGTCGAGTGGCTACCACATGTCATTCAAATTCATGATATACACATGCCTGAAATGCCAATTTCAACTTGACACTTGTAACTTTATGACTGAGCCACATGTCCTTGTTGACGTGCTCTACTGACGTGGTCTTTTATTGGCATCACTCAAGATGACGTGGACCTTGATACGTGTCTTCCTCCTTGACTTCGGAGCTTCGGATTTCGGGGTTTTGAAAAAATATCATCGTTGATACTTCGAATCATGAATCCCTGAATTGTGGATCTTATGCCACGTGCTCGCCTTCTAGTGTGGGATAAATCCCATTACTTGAGACAATCAGCGTCGTTAATTTTTTGATCGAACGGTTGCTGAAGCTTCTCTCCTTTTCTGTGCATTGTTCAACTTCTCATCCTTTTCCTGTGCAATGATCGACTGCATTCTGCAATGTGCTTCTTCCGTCTTCAGATCATAGGAACATTGTTGATCCTATTGTGATAAAAAATAAACACAGATTTCCTCTTTGTGCAATGTGTTATTCCTTCTAATCTTTGATCATTCAAGTATTTGCTTCTCATGTTCGCTCTTTTGATCTCTTCACATTGTTGACATCTTCTGCTAACTAATATGCTTGTTGACATCAATGACAATCTCATTTGATATACTTCATCATTACAGATCATCACTTCGACTGTTAACATCAATGACAATATTTCCAACATTATGTTGTAAATATCATAAGGAATACATTTTACATGGAAGTTAATCAGCAACCACCTATACTAATTTCAATCTTTTAATAAATAGTATACCTCCTTACTTAATACAAAGAAGACTATTTCCATCCTACTTTACAACAATGGAAACATAATTTAGAAGGACTACATATGCATGATAACTTTTCTATTTACAAATGATAAACATTAATGTTCCATTTTAATCTACTTTCCATTAATGTAATCTTCCTGATATCTATCTAGGGAAGATATAGGTGGTATTATCCATTTGGAAATACTGGAAGGAGCCTCACAACTGCTTGTCTCTGACACTATATCTGACTCTATCTTTGGCATTGTCTATGACTATGAATCCAAGAACCCACTAGATCCAATTATAGGTCATCCAAGAAAACTTTATAATCTCTCATTTCTGACACCAAGCACCATTGTTGTGTCCCAAGTATCTTTCTCTGAATATACAAGTACATGTCCATGATGGAATGCAACTCCATATCCCTCATCTTCGACAGCTGATACTGAGAGAAAAATCACTTTCAATTATAGAAAAAACAACATATACTATATCCCCAGAAATCCCCATGAATCAAGTTGGAATCTCACATATCCAACTCCCTTCACTGCATGTTTGGTGTTAGTCCCAGATCCCAAATAGTTGTCTGAGTTTATTTCTGTAAAGCTAAGAAATATTGACATCATTCCTATTATGTGGAGAGATGATACATTGTCCAAAAACCATACCTTAATTTATTCATACACTATACTACTAAGACAAGTCATCAGAAATAATTCCTTCTTGAATTCTTCAACAATATTATCAACTTCATCTGAGGCTACTAACTATCTCCTTGTAAGTGATTTCACATCTTCCTAGTTCTATTTTGGATGAAGTTGTGGATGAAGTGTCAAATAATTTTCAATCCAATGACCATTCATACCACAATGAGTGAAAAAATTCTTGTTATTGTTCTGGAACTACAATCCTTTCTTCTCATTCCCCCTATTCTTCTTTTGGAATTGACATTTTCTTCTTTCCTCCTTGGATGAATTATTTTGCAAGGATTGTCTCTTCCAAAAAATTTCAAAGCAATGGTTATTAAATCCACAGAAAACTCATGGATACATATACCATAAGTTTGGTGTTGTTGAATCATTATTCCCACAATTAAAGAAAACATTGGGATGATTACTAAACCTTTTAGGAATACCCTTTATTCTAGTCTTATCAGTGCAAAATGTTTGCATTCCTTCCTTGGAATGCTCACCCCTTCTTGGAGATGCTTCACATTTGATTCCTTTCTCAGGTCTGGAAGGTTGTTATGGTAGAACTAATGACTTGTGAAGTATCTAAACCTATTAATTTGAAGCTTCCATTACTTCAGATATCTTAAAGTATTCTCCATATCCTTCTTTTCCATATCCCAATCTTACATAACAAGCTATTCTCTCAATCTGGATGGGATTAGTCATTCCTTGTCCACTGATGCCAAGAATTTTTCCATCATATCCCATATTAGTTAGTATATTAAAGCCAGTATCATAATTATTCTCCTTAAATTCATTAAAAGAATCTTTTTCACCTTGATGGGAAGAAAAAGAGCACGATGGATCATTTTTCATGGCATACCTCAGTTACTACTTATAAACCTTTTGTAAAAAATAGCTTCTTTTGCATGGTATCCTTTTCCTCCACTTACTTAGCTTTATGGAATTATGCCAACATCTTGTCTTTGTCCTAAAAATCACATTCCAATTATTTAATAATGCCCCTGAGAAATGCTTCATGGAATACCAACTGGTATTGAAGCTATTGTTTCTCATCCTCGAGGTACTATATTTGCATTCTCAATTGAGAGTTATCCTTCTAAATCTGCCAGGTCATGCCTTTATGAAACCTTAATTTCATTAGATCTTTACTCATGGTGGCCCTTTTGCAACAAAGATATTTTTTCTCTAAAGCAAGGATTCTTCAAGTGTGCCTTCACCTAGCTTGAGTTTTGGCCTCATAAGCATTCACTTGCAAATACACATCAAACCTAGATTTGATACTAACTTGATCCGAAAATCCTTAGATTTCAAATAAATTCTTAAGCTTAGATTAACATCAAACATGATTCAAAAATTATGATCATCTTGACTATTTACAAATAAACATGTGACTTATACATAAACTTCATTAACTGATAAATAACTTTTGGAAAGAAACATGTTGAAAAATGAGAGAAACATAAACAACAAGAACAAGGCACATTACACAATTTGATAATGGAGTTCATCGATCTTGGGCTATGTCTTTGGGTCCATTTGCAAATGAGAGACCGCTCTATTAATGCTCAAATGCTTGATACAATGATGACTTACAATGGAAAATTTGAAGACTTCCTTCAATCATGCTACTCAAGCCTAGAAACAAAGGTCACCACTGAATTCCTCTCAAAATTATGAGAATAACGAATATAAACTCAACTATGTTCTGAAGAGGTTCCCAAAGACCCCCTTTAGCATACTTAACGAGACTATGGCTCTCATACATAGAAAATTGTACTAAGATTTTCATACATAGTACTTTAGCATAGAACTAACATCACCATAATATTTGATTTGGATTATGTTCGGAACAAAATGAAAGAAGAGATATTACAATGAAATACTCATGAAAATTGCTAGAAACAGAGAGATACAACAATACATGATTTATATTAATGAAAGAATTGTACACAGACTATAAAAATATAGTGCAAGACTCCCTAGAATGGTGGCATCTTTATCTCTGAGAAGAGATGTGACGGCTACGCTCATTCGCAAGAAGATGATTACAATGAGGCTCTGAAGGCCTTTTTTATGCTAAAAATGAATGCCAAAACCCTAGACATCCAAAAACCTAACCCTAGGAGATGAAACTCCAAAAGTCATGTGGGCCCCATTGGGGTAAGTTATCACATTAACTTCCTGAGGTCGTAACTTTTTCATACGATCTTTGTTTTAGGTGCGTGATAGCTCGTTGGAAAGGTATTTTTGAGAAATACGCATTATGTTGTCAAACTCTAACTATGTCTATAGTTTGATTGTGGAAAACCAAGAAAACATTGTTTAGAGCCCCTAAACAGCCCTGGAAGTACATAAAGATGTACTTACATGAAAAATTCCAAAATAAGCCAGTTGGAATAGGTGGGTGGCCACCAACATCCACCTAGATGATGTGTAGGGATTCAGGACAACCCCGTAAGAGAAGAACCCACAATTACAAATAATTTTCCCCATTACAGAGAAACATGTTGAAATGAAAACTGTCAAGATGAGCCAGTTGGAATTTGGAACAGGTGGGTGGCCACCAATATCCACTTGGATCAATCCTCCCCCCTTAGGAAGCAATGGTATACATTGCATTGAGAACTTGGGGAAGAGGGGAAAGCGTTTTCTGAATCTGAATCTTGGTGAGTTGTGTGTCTTGTTGGAGAAGTTTCAATGCTTGGTCTGTGGAAGGTTGTCATGAACTTTGTTCCACCAACCTATTTTCTTTGGGTTTGACGAGACATTGCGTAGGAACCATTGTAGGTGAAGGAACAATATCTTATTTTTCTTCTACAATATGCTTCTACTGGATAAAAGGTGTTGAGGTTGCAGTGGTTATAGTGGTCTTCTATGAATCCTTTGAACAAACGATGAAGAGGATGAATTTTTCAGTATGAGAATTTACCTTGTGACATTGTTTTGGTGGAATAGTAGTCGGAACTACCTCTGGTATCTGATAGACATGACCTCCCAGGGTAATAATTACACTATAGGATATAGACTCACAAACAACATGACATTTCCACATATATGGTTGGCCCAAAAAAACATCACAGACATCAAGAGGGGAAAAATCACACACTACCTCATCCTTGAAGGGTTGGATTCCATAGGATAGGTGACACTACTGGCTGACACATAGATCATGTCCCTAGTGAATCCACCCGATGTTGTATGGTTGCAGGTGTGGTGTTGTTGACAACCCCAATTATTTGACAAACTCAGTTGAGATAAGGTTCTTCTGGCTATTATTATCAACAATGAAATGCAACGGGGTCCCCTTCACCCACATATGTGAATGGAAGAGGCACTCCCCCTCTTCAAGATCTATTGGTTCTTCTGGTTGAATTGTTGCGGTCATGACAGTAGCAGTGGGGTCTGCATTGATGATTTGTCTATTTTCAATATTTTCTAGATCGGATTTTGAATCAGGGTTCGGCTCCATGTCTTTCACCTCGTCCACCAATGAATATTTCAAGCGACATTCATCGGTGTTGTGCCAGGGGATTTTTTGGAAGTCGCACCACTTGACAGTGTCATTCTTCGTCTTTCCTTTACCCTTCTTGTCATGTATCTTGGACTAGTTGTTTAGAGGCTATTGGTTAGGGCCATATTTTCGATGCTTTGGTTGTTGTGGATTTGTAGACCTGAATTCCCATTTGTTATAGTTCCTAAATATATGCTCAATTTTGACAACATATCGATAGGAAACTCCCAATTATGATATGTTTAGGAAATCCATTTTGGTTTGGATGTACCTATGCAAATCCCCATGATATTTCAGAACCAGATGTCGCTCAAAGTATTTGATACCCAGCTTGGTGCATAAGGTATGAAAATTATTTGTGAACTCGGACACTGTTTGGCTCTTCTCTTATTGTAATGTGGTCCATCTCATATACTAGTCTTCATATTTATCAACAAGGTAGTATTGTTCCTTGAATGTATCCACACAAAAAATCCCAAGTGGGCTCAGCCCCATATATTCTAGATTCCTATGTGGGACTTTTCTCCCAGTAAGTTTCCCACCAATGTTTGACATGGGGGAGAGCCTTGAGGGGTGTGAAGGTGATCTTTTCCCTGTCGGAAAAATTTTGAACAAAGAAATAACCTTCTAATAGATTTAACTATTTTTCTAAGGCATCCACATCTATCTGGCCTTCAAATATGAGAATATCAAAGTTAACTTGTACCTTGAAGAGAGAGGTTCCTCCAAAGTGGTTGCTTGATGAAGATGTGTTTGTTTCTATCATTAGGCATTGAAGGATGTGGGAAAATCTCTCCATCATTTCTTCCCTTTGTCACGCGAGAGCTTGCTCAAGCAACAAGTTAATAAAATATTATGCTCCACCATTTTTATTTTATGCCACCATCAAGGGTTTCTTGGGAATGTGAGAGTTATTTTCCTCAAGAGAGACAAGCTCGAGACCCAACTGGCTATACTTGAACCTTGTCGGGGACATCCACTAAAAAATGATCAAGAGAAGCCTGCTATGATACAACCCATATGTATTTTGTTCAGAACGAAATAAAGTAGATATATTAAAAGGAAATACTCATGAAATTTTCCATAAACAAAGAGATACAACAATACATGATTTGTATTAATGAAACAATTGTATAGAGACTATAAAAATACAGAGTGCAAGACTAGCTAGAATGGTGGCAGCTTTATCTCTGAGAAGAGATGTGACGGCTATGCTCATTCACAAAAAGATGATTACAATGAGGATATGAAGGAATTTTTTATGATAAACATGAATTACAAAACCCTAGACATCCAAAAACCTAACCCTAGGAGGTGAAACGCCAAAATTCATGTGAGCCTTGTTGGTGTAAGTTAGCACATTAACTTCCCGGGGTTGTAACTTTTGCATACGATCTTTATTTTAGGCGCGTGATAGCTCGTTGGAAAGGTATTTTTGGGAACTACGCATTATTTTGTCAAAATCTGACTATGTTTACAGTTTGACTGTGGAAATCCAAGAAAACACTTTTTAGAGCCCCAAAATGGCCATGGAAGTACAGAAAGATGGACTTACATGAAAACTTCTAAAATAAGCCAGTTGGAATAGGTGGGTAGCCACCAATATCCACTTGGACGTTGTGTAGTGCTTCAGGACAACCCCATAAGAGAAGAACCCACAATTACAAAGAATTTTCCCCATTACAACGAAATATGTTGAACTGAAAACTATCAAGATGAGCCAGTTGGAATTTGGAACAGGTGGGTGGCCACCAATATCCACCTGGATCAATATTCCTCTTGAAAAACTAAGAAAAATGAGTATAAACACTCTTTACTTCTCTCAAAAAAACCCCAAGGCTCAAAGTCTCATGGCATGAATTCTTGGCATGCAAAACGATGAAAAATCCTTAGAATGAATTATAATGCATCGCTCTCCTCAGCACACCATTCTATGTCCAAATGAACTCACTTTGAGTTCTTGTCACGAACCAACCTATAGAAAAAATAGTCGGGTGATTGGTTTTTATAGGGGAATTTGATGGGATGAACCCCACCCCACCCCCTATATGCTTAGATGGGAAATTATTAAAAACTTAAATATAATTTTATTGGCGGGATTAACAAGGCCAAACATATGGTGCAATTGTTGGAGCATTTGTTTAATTCGTTGGGTAGTTGATTCAGAGTTCGCAGGGTCGACCCCAAATGACTAACCCATATTTGGAAACAATTATAACTATACCTTTAAATACAATAAATTCCAATAGAATTTACAACCATTATCATAGCCTGGTAGGTTAGACACTTAGTTGAAGTCATTGGTTCCTTACAAATAGGTTAGGGATTTGATTCCCTTCGACCCAAATAATTTTGATTCCCCTTAACCAATATTGGCCAATCAAAAGGTGGCACATCTCACCTTATTTTTGGTCCACATAACCTCCATGTAACCTATACACTCACCTACCTATGTCAGCTACCACCTCACTACCATACCTGCCACATCACTATCGTACCTTCCACTTCAACATCCAGTTAGCACCCTACAACCACGTCATTTGTCCAATCACCTACCACATGTCTTCCATGTCAGCCTCTCATACTACCATGTGTCAGCCTCTCGTGATTCCACGTGTCCATTTATGATGCTTCCACATGATCTGATTGTACTATCCATACTACCACATTTCATGTCCTTTTCCATTCTCCACTATTTTTCCCAAACTTCAGAAGGTCATAACTTCCGCATACGACGTTCTTTTGAGGCCATTCAAATTTCATTGGAAACTTCTCATCAATCTCTACATAATGAAGTTATTTTCATAAGCATTTGGAACTATCGATTTTTTAGTGTTTTGGATATTCTTGGATTAGAGAAATCCATAAGTTTTAATACACTGCCACTCATTTCATCAACTTGGTTCTTCAATTTGAATAACACTTTTTAAAAGTGTTCACTTTCTTCTGACATCATGTGTGAGTCCTCTAGAGGTTTACCAGGAACATAAATTTTTATAGAACCCATTTCCATTAGAGAAAATAATAAAACTCATCTTTTTTCTCTTTTTCACAATTTTTAAATCACCAACAACAAATATTCCAGACAAAAGTTATACCAATTGTAAGTTGTGTACCTTTAAAACCCTAATTGGGAGATTATCTTGTTGGTCAAACGTTGTCCTGATGTATCTCTGAAATTTAGGCCCTTCTGAATCTAAAATTTCCATCTCTAGTAATTTGATGTTTCTTATCTTCAACACACAGGTTTAACGAAAATTTGATGTGCTAAGTGAAATTTATGATAACTTTACCAAAACTTATTGATTTTTTTTCCCTTTCCAAAGAGAGAATTTGTATAGAATGCCACATGTCCAATATTTCAGATCTGTTTTGAAAACTTTACCTGATATGATGTGGTATGTATTATTTCTAAATAAACTAGTGGAACTCAATTTGAAATTTTCTAGCTTCATATATGATAGTTATACAAAGAACACATGTATTAGACTAGTTTTAAGACTAGTCAAAAACCATAATTTCCACATCCTATATTTATGAAACTATGGCGTCTAAGAACCAAAACTTTACACCACATATAATTTTATATCTATCCTTAGTCTCCTAGAAATTCAATAGTCTGAAACTTCACCAAAAAATGTTACAGTGAAAATTCCAAGATGACTCACTTGAGACTAATTTAAGGATCAATAAAAAACCGTAACTTCCACAAGTTATATCTTAGAAATAATAATGACACAAAACATGAAATTTTTACCAAAAGTACTTAAATATGCCTCCTAGAGATATTGAATTTTTTGGGGGGGAATGGGGTGGAACAAAACATGAAATAGAGGACACGGTATTGTAGATAATCAAGAGGGACAATTTTTTTTTAAGATAAAGGTGGTGTCTAAAGACCTAGCCAAATTTCTTACTATGCATCGATGGTAATGGTACTCAAGAAATATGGCTCATGGCGTATGTGTCCCAATTATAGAGATCTCAACAAGATCACTATTAAAGATAAGTTTCTCATTCTCGTCATTGATGAAATGTTAGATGAACTACATGGAAAAATCTATTTCACAAAGTTGGATCTGCGTTCAGGGTATCATCATATTATAATGAAGGAAGCAGATATCCCAAAAACAACATTCTGAACTCATGAAGGCCATTATGAATTTTTTGTCATGCCTTTTGGCCTTACAAATGCACCTTCCACATTCCAAGGGTTGATGAATTCCATTTTCAAGCCCTTCCTTCGAAAGTTTGTTTTAGTATTTTTTGATGATATACTAATCTATATCAAGCCTTGGGAGGATCATGTGCAACATGTTGACAAGGTGCTACAAATACTAAAGGAGAAACAAATATATGTTAAACCATCAAAATGTTTCTTTGGGGTGAAGGAGGTAGAGTATTTGGGTCATATTGTATCTCATGAAGGTGTCATGGTAGACCCTAACAAGATTAAGGCCATGATGGACTGTTCGATTCCCAAAACATTGAATAATATTATAGGATTTTTGGGTTTAACAGGTTACTAACGCAAGTTTGTTCAGAACTATGGAAGAATAGAAACACCTTTAATGGAATTAACTAAGAAGGATGCATTTTCAGGGACTCCAGAGGCAACTCAATATTTTGAACAACTTAAAGAGGCGATGTGAAAAGATCCTATCTTGACGACACTAGACTTCACAAAAACCTTTATTGTGGAATGTGATGCATCAAGAAATGGCATTGGTGTTGTTCTAATGCAAGAAGCAATGCTCCTTGCTTTTGAAAGTCATCCACTCAAGGGAAAGGACTTACACAAACCCATTTACGAGAAGGAAATGATGGCCATACTACATGCATTGAAGAAATGGTGCCCTTACCTAATAGGTAGTCACTTCAAGATCAAAACAAATCATGATAGTCTTAAATACTTCTTGGAACAAAGACTATCTTCAGAAGAACAACAAAAATGGGTGACCAAGATATTGGGTTATGATTTTGAAATCATCTATAAAAAAAGGGAAGAAAAATGTTGTGGCAGATGCACTCTCAAGAAATGATGAAAATGTTGAGGCCTTTCTCTATGTTATCTCGATCATCCAACCCGATTGGATAATAGAAGCGAGGGATGAATGGAAGAATGACGAAAACATTTGGACTCTCATTCAAAGGTTGCAGTAGGATTCTCGTGCATCAGATACATTTACATGGAAAAATGATTCACTATGGTACAAAGATATCTTATATTTATGTAAGAACTCCCAACTCAAACAAAAGGTACTATTGGAATTGCAAACCTCTCTGGTAGGAGGGCAGTCTGGATTTTTGAAAACCTACCATAGTTTCAAGAAGGAATTTTTTTGGAATGGCCTTAAAACTGATGTTCAAAGGTTTGTGGCAAAATGTTTGGTTTGCCAACAAAATAAGGTGGAAACAATTAAGAACTCGGGTCTTTTACAACCATTATCCATTCCAAGTCAGTGTTGGGAGGAGGTTTCCATGTATTTCATCACAGGGTTACCAAATTCTGAAGGAAAGAGTGTCATCATGGTGATTGTTGATAGACTAAAAAAGTACACACACTTTTGTGAAATCTCTCATCCCTTCAAAGCCAGTACAATTTTCATCGCATTCATGGAGACAATTCAAAAGATACATGGAAGGCCAAAGATTATTGTAAGTGACATAGATCCCATCTTCACTGGACATTTTTGGACAAAATTATTTTCTTGTTTGGGTACTCAATTGGCTCATAGCTCATCCTATCATCATCAATCTGATGGAAAAAACAATATAGTGAACAAATGTCTAGAAGGCTACCTTCGTTGCTTTGTCTCTGATAAACAAACACAATGGTTCAAATGGTTACCCTTGGCAGAATGGTGGTATAAAAATTCCTTTCATACTGCAACAAAAATGACACCATTTATGGAACTCTATGGATACCACCCTCCTTCCATCACTTATTCTCTAAAATAAAAATCTAAGGTTCAAGCAGTGGAAGATCACATAGAGCATCAACAACAAGTTCTCCAGATATTAAAGGACAACCTGACCATGGCACAAAATCGCATTAAACAACAAGTAGATCAACATCGTAGTGAAATAAATTTGAAGTAGGGGATTGGGTGTTTTTAAGACTACAACCATACAAACAGATGTCCCTCAAGAAAACCAAGAAGGATAATAAATTATCACCAAATTACTATGGACCTTATAAGGTGTTGCAAAAGATTCGTACTATGGCATACAAATTGGATTTGCCTGCATCTTCACGAGTACACCCAGTTTTCCATGTTTCATGCTTAAACAAGGTTATAGGTGACAAGATCCCAGTTCAAACTATATTTACAAAAATTGACAAGGAAAGAAAAAAGATATTGGAGCCTGAAGCTATCACTGACACAAGAATTTTCCAGCTGGGGAATAGATCCATTTCAGAGTATCTCATTAAGTGAAGAAAACTACCTGCTAAAGATTCCACTTGGGAATATGAGTCTTTTATACAGAATCATTGTGGTCAACACTTGTCTGAAGGGGAGGGGCATGTTAAGCCCTAAATAGTGTCACATTACCCCTTCATTGGGGCATATTACATTAGTAATGTTATTTTATTTATGTTGGCTTGGGTCCATTAGTTGTAATTGTACCTCCTAGTCTCCTATATATACCAAGGAGACATTTTCATTTGGAATCATCTTGTATTTGGAAATTTATGTGGTGTATAAGGAGGTTTCCCCCTCAAAGAGGCTTATTATCTAAAATTCTCTCTTTTTCAAGGCATTGATTACTTATTCTGAGGTTTTTCTATGCTATCTTGATATTTGGTTCTTAACAGATAGATTCCAAAAACAAGTTATAGTAAAAATTCCAAGATGACTTGTTTGAAGGAGAAAAACCCTATGATCATATCCTCTAAAACCAAATGTTATGCTCCAAACAATCAAAATAGTACAAAGAGAAAGAGAGAGCAATATAAGTGACACCATTCCTTGATAAAGAGAGAAGAATGAATGTGAAACTTCTTTGAGGGGGAAACCTCCTTTTAAAATAGAACAAATGTGTAATATGAGATGATCTTAAAACTAGGTCTTCTTGATATATATATATATATATATATATATATATATATTAAAGGGTCTAGCCAGAAATATTGATATAACAATAGAAATATAATAACTCAATATCTATGGATTTACATGGGGCTTTGTCTAGTTAGTATGTAGTTCTTGACTATTCATGATGTTATGATGATAGTGTGTTCTCATGATTGCGTGCAATACTTAGCATTCATTTCTTTGGTATTCATGTTATCATGATGTTATGTTCTTGTAATGGAATGTGATAACATGTTTTTTTGTATTTATGATGAGATGATGATGTTATGATTATAATCGATTCTTGGTTTCATCATGTGAGGTAAAGCTAGATAGAAAATACACACCATGGGCCTAGAGGGACACTTCTTTAAAGATATTGTAGGAGCCTATAACCACAAAGGAAATATATCTTCATAAGAAACACTTTATAGTTTGGGGGAAAAAGCAATCACTAATGTTCTACTAGCATTTTCTTCGAATTTTTAGATAATGAATGTTAGAGAAGAGTGCTAGAGTTATACTCTCCTATGGAGTTGTGATGATGTAATTTTGATGCTCATGGTTGAGTGATTCCATGTTGGCGTTGATAAGGGGCATGGGTTAACATACCCTACCAAATTCTTGGGGGTGCATAGTACCATCTATATGAGGCTTTAGGGATATAAATCATAGGTAAGGCCAAGGGGGCTAGAGAACCTAGTGTTGAAAGTCAAGGAAATGGATAGAGCTATATTCACACTCCCTTAGAGTTGTGACGTGTAATTTTCATGGTTATTGCAATCACACCAGGATGGGTTAATCTTATACTATTTGTAGTAGAGTGGCCCTACCATGGTGAGTAAGACCATCTAGAGGACTAAGGGATGATTTGGAGGTAACAAATGATATTATTCTGAGAGAGGGTATGTAAGGGAGGAAGTAAAACCATGGTAAAACCCTATGATTGACTTCATTTGATGCATTATTATATGTTCTTGTAGGAAGTACAAACAATATATGTAGTAATATAATGTAACTATGTGCAACAATTGTCCATGATGGCCACACAAATAACTCCATCACTTGCACAATAGTACTAGTATATTTAGATGCATATTTTGTGATGCATAATGGTGTATATATGAATGTATGTATGCAATAATTGGTGCACAGTAAAAGAAGATTAATGAGAAAATAAAAAATAAATTAGATGCATGAGAATGAAAAGTAGGGATGTGTACACCAATAAAATAATATTTGATTTTGAACTTTGTGCCTAAATTTGAGGATATATGGAGGATGGAGTAGAATTAAGAGGGGTTCCATTTTTTTAGTTGTTTTTCACCTTGCATCTAAGGATATTTCTTTTTAGATGGATATATGAGACTTGTATTCCATATGGGAGGTACTAATTTGTAGTTTGTATAGCCTTAGATAATGAGGTCTTAAGGGTTCTTAATATTTATTGAAGGGTGAGTTGGGAGAATATTTTTATCTCTAAATTGGTTGTCCATCCTTGTTGCTACTTTCCAATTGTTACCAGTGGAAGTTGATATACAATTGTCTTATTTTTCTGCAAGTCAAATTTTAGCTCATTACTTCTATGTATTCCTCCAAGCACTCCCTTAATTTCTAGTACACATAGTTACTTATATTTTCATAAATTCTTAAATTTTAATGGTGAATTTTACCCTATTATATGTTGGATAATATAGATGTGCTAGATTTCTAGATATATTATTAAATTTGCAGTTAAATAAGATTTATTGTACATTTATGTAAATAGTTTGATGGACTTTACAATTGGTATTGTTGCTAGTTATTTCTATAACCTTGTAGTTAAATCTGCTTTAATGTACATCTACGTAAATAGTTTTGTTGGGATTTACGTCTAGTATCAAATCCATAGGACGAAACTCTAGGAACCTTTGAAATTAATATAATCAAAATTACAATTTCTGAAAGATAAAATTATTATATCATGTTGTAATGAATACATGAAATTAGTTGAGAAATTATAGGAAGTATTCTTGTGCATTTATTGTGCATCTAGTCAACATTATATATATATATATATATATATATATATATATATATATATATATATATATATATATATATATATATATATATAACGGTTTCATAAATACTACAAAATATCGCAATAGACCTCTCTTTACAATAGCAATTTGTGAATCAAATTTTAGGATTCTTTCAAACATCTGACCTATGTTAAAACTTTGAGGATATTGTGGGCTATATCAAAGAAGATATGTATCTAAAACACTCTTTAGATTAGCAATTTGTGAATCAAATTTTAGGATTCTTTCAAACATCTGACCTATGTTAAAACTTTGAGGATATTGTGGGCTATATCAAAGAAGATATGTATCTAAAACATCGTAGGTACTTGTGTAAATCTTCCATGCATGGAAGAAAGCCCCAAGATATATCAAAGAAGATATGTATATAAAACATAGTAGGTACTTGTGTAAATCTTCCATGCATAGAAGAAAGCCCCAAGATTCTACAAGAAGACATACATAAACCGTATACTTTATTTTGAAAATAAAAATAACAAGGACTAGATTTCAAATTAAAAATGAAGAGAAACTATGAGATGATGGGTTTTTGGGTTTGGAACTAGATCTTGTTGCAATACCAAAAGACCCTTTATTAGGCTACACCCATGAACTAGATCCTTAAAAATATTTACAGCCATGAATTAGAAACCTAGATTTTAATGTTAAAAGAAAACAAATAATACAAAGTTCAATGGTTTTGAAACCAGTACCTCAAAACTATAACTATTATTTTCAACTTATTCTAGTTATATGTGTTTTTTTATTTACTTTTCATTTCTGGTCTATATATAGGTTAAATTTATTAATGGAACAACAAGATTATATGGATAATTTATTATGAAAAGTTAAGAAATAAAACATAAGAAAAACAAAAGAATTTGGAAGAAAAGGATTTAAGAAATTCTCATTCTCATTACAATATCCATTCCAATGACACAATTTTATAGTAGATGACTAAAACCACCTCATAAACTAGATTTATTTTCACACTAACACCTCATAAATAGATAAGGAAAGGAGGAAAAAAATATGATATAATACACATTTAGGATATAAAATATATCCTATAATGTGAAATACACAAAGGTGGTGTAGAACTTCATGATTGCATCTAGGGAGTCCCAAGCTAACATTACCCCCCTCTATCATAAATTTAACAATTATATTAGAAAGGTAGAAAGAATTAGTGCATGAACTATCATCATCTGCAAGTCTTTAATCTGAAATTCCTAACCCGAGCCTTGATGGTCCAGATTATTTTCGGCATGAAATGAGAGAGGAGATATGATAAATAAATGTAAAGAGATATCTCGGATATCCAATAATATAACAGAAATATATTAGAGATGCAACCATAAACACAGATACACAGTAATACACAATTTCTATTAATGAGCAAAATGTACAAAAATGTAAATATAAAGAGTGAAAGACTCGCTAGAATGGTGACATCTTATCTCTGAGAAGAGATGTGACGGCTATTCACATTCGCAAGAGGATGGATTATTACAATGAGGCTCCAAAGACATTTTTTAAATAAAGAGAATCCAAAACCCTAACCCCGGAAGATGAAAAGCCAACAGTTTTGTGGACCTCGTTTTGGGTAGTTTGGTGTATCAACTTCCCGTGGGCGTAACTTTGGCATACGATCTCTGTTTGGGGTGCATGATAGCTCGTTGGAAAGGTATCGATGATGAGATTCATTTTTGGGGCTCAATAAGAGCCTTTGGAAATAATTGAGGTTATCAATCCCAAAAAAACTTCATTTAGGCCCTCAAAATGGCCCCAGAAGTTTAGGAACCGAAAAACTACTAAAAATAGTAAATTTCCAGAAGACTATTTTGAGCCAGTTGGAATAGGTGGGTGGCCACTGATATCCACCTGGATCACTTGATGAATATATACCTAAAAAAACACCAAATATGATGTTGAAAACTCATAGAATCAGGAAAATCCCATTGTGTAAACATGTGAGGTACAACACCTATAATTTTTCACTAATGTGAACTCCAATATTTGATGAGAGTGAATCATGAGAAGTGAATCAACTACAATTATGACACATCCCTGAAAACGTTTGACAACCTAATCAAATTCCATGCAACAATGTATATGGATCTAACTTTCCTTTGCTAGGTCAAATGACAGTTAAGGTTAATAAAATTTTCACAAAAAATCTCTCAAAATATGACACAAATAGTTTCAATCAACATCCCAATATTGAATATTGAGTATGATCCAACTATAAGATATTGAACCATATTTTTGATAAATAATCATGGAGTAATAAACCAAGTGTCTTGCTAGAAATACTCAAATCTTGAATCAATCATGTCGAGGAAAACTCGATCACGTCAATGCATGTCATATAAAAATATGACAAGTGGTAGAAACCTCAAAACTCCCAAATCAACAATTTATCACAAGTGATAAAATGTTTTCAATGCACTTGTTGTTGTTGTTGTTATTGTTGTTGTCACCCATTTGTATTTTTTTCCTAAGTCTACCATATATAGGTTGTTTTTTCTCATTTGGAATTTTGTTGTTGTTTTCAAAGTTTTCATTCTGACAATCATCATCCATATTCCCCCCATGTCAATTAAAATTTGAGACATCATGAGTTTTATTGTGGGTTAAAACCAATTTGTCATTGTATATGGTGGTTTTGATTGACCACTAACCATTTTCACTCATTAGTGTACCACCACCACCCCCCCACACTTAAGATATAAGACAGTACCATTTTGGAAATCATCAACTCAATTTTCAATTCAAGAAGACATTTATAATTTGGCCCAATTCATGGCCAAAAATATTCATATGGAATAGTTGTTTGAAAGCCTTCTTCTTTTATGATTTCTGCATGAAAATGTGCCTTTACCTAAGTTATAAATAGATGGTTATACATATGTAACTTCTTGAGTTGTGTATTCCATCACCAAGAATTTATCCAACCATAGTGAAGTGTTTTATTTTTAACCTTCTTCTTTGAACATTTGTCTGAAAGATGGTTTGCCTTCCCATAATGAAGACAAGGATGGAGATCAAACAATTTTATCTCCACATAACCAAATCGATGACAATGTTGACATTTTTATGGAATTCTTGTATCGATAGTGTTCTTAGAGTCGACAAAAAAATTGACACTCACAAACTGAATTGATTTAGAGTAGTTACAGGGTAATCGATGAATAGAGAAGAAGGAGAGTAACCTTCATTCTCGACTTCTGAGGAACAGAGACTCAGTCTCACAGCATCGTGGTCTAAGCTTGGGGGTGGCTAGTGGTAAATCCATTCAGAATCGTTGAGCCTACGATTGGGTGGAAACGAGCACCCCTCTCAGCAGTTGCATCACACCTGGTGTTTTTCTGATAAATGTTATACCTTGTATCTTGAATTTAAATATTCTGACATGTATGCTCATGGTTTGTGACATTATGAATGATTTCAGTATAAGACTATCTGTATGGTGTTTTGATCAAAAATGGTGGTTGCATGCTTATATTGGAAAGACCACATAGGACTTATGTGTGTGTGTGTGTGTGTGTGTGTGTATATATATATATATATATATGTATATGTATATGTATATGTATATGTATATGTATATGTATATGTATATGTATATGTATATGTATGTATGTATATTTTGAACGGATTCAGTATTCAAGTCTGTTCTCGGGAAATTTATTCCCTTATTTGTCTCAAGTAATGCCCTAGATAGATTTTCCCACAGAGACGCCCCTTTTAAAAGTTTACCCAAGAATCTGCCGGAGGATTTTATGGCGTAAGTCTAAAAAGCCCTGCACGAGAGAGAATGGTCCTCTTAGATTTAGGACATTTCATCATTTCATCACTCGGGGTACTTAAGTAGGAGTTTCGTTGTACTCGCAAGTCCCAAAACCCTGACTTGCGAAATCTCAAAATGCTAGCGTGTGGGTAAGTTATGAGTTTTCGGAGTTTCGGCACCTGGGGTACCTAAGTGCTAGATCTCCTATACTCGCAAGACCCGAAACCCTGATTCATGAAATCCTAAAATGACGGCATGTGGATGAGTTAGGACATTTCGGTGTTTCGGCACCTGGAATACCCAAGGGAGTATTCCCTTATACTTGCAAGTCCCGAAACCCCGACTTGTGAAATCCCGAAATGATAATAGTATGGAGAAGTTATAAGATCTTGGAGTTTCGGTACCTGGGATACCTAGAGGCGAGTTCCTTGTACTCACAAGTCCCGAATCCTCGGCTCGCAAAATTTCAATGGGTGAAATCCTGAAATAGATGCGCAGGTTAAGAGTTGGTACTTCAGAGTTTTGGCTCTCGAAAGTTCTAGATGCGATATGTCCTGTCTGCACACCTCGTGAATCTTCGATTCACGAAACCCTGAATTGGACCAGCATGGGTAAGTATTGGTGTTCAGCATTTCGGGAACTGGGACATTCGAGGATAAGTTCCATTGTACCCGCTAGTTGTGAAATCCCAAACTGCGGAACCCTGAATTTGATCGAGTGTATGATGAGCGTGTGTATCATCTTTTTAGCATTCGAGTAGTCGAGGAGTGTGAATCTTCAACCTCTTGAATCGCAAGGTCTCGATATACGAAACCCTGACTCGTGGAATCCCGAGTTGGCATAGTGTGACTTGGTTCGGCATTTTGGCATTTCGGTACCCTAAAAACCCAAGGGTAAGTTTCTCTTGTACTCGCAAGTCCCGAAATCCCGACTTGCGAAACCCCGAAAGGATAGAGTGTGGAGAAGTTATTATACTTCAGTATTTCGGCACCCAGGGTACCTAAGTGCAGGCCCCATGAATTTTCCAGTCTCGAAACCCTGATTAGCGAAATCTCGATGGAGGAAACCCCAAAATAGTGGAGAATGTTTAGAGTTTTGATGACTAGGAGTTTTCAGCTTCCGGGAAACCTAGGGGCGAGACCCCTTGTTTTCACATAACGCGAAATCACGAAAGGAGGAATGCCAAAATGGCTTAGCACAGATAATATTGGGTATTTCAGTATTTCAGTACCCGAGATACCTATTGGAAAATTCTCTTGTACTCGCCAATCCCAAAAACCCGAAGTGTGAAACCCCGAAATAATAATAGTGTGGACGAGATATGGTGTTTCGGTGTTTCGGCACCCAGGACACCTAACGGTAAGTTCTCCTATTGTCACATATCCAAAAATTCTGGTATGCGAAATCCTGAAGGGTAGAGTACCAGGGCTTAATCCAAGTTACTTTGAATCTCGATAAGTGGTTAAACCCGTTTCGGGTTTCGGCCCTTCGAAAGACAAGAGAGAAAAGGAAAAACATGTATCGTGATTTCCCGAATCGCGAAAGCCGACAAGCACCTCTCCGATAAGGCATGTGGTCCTAGCCACCGATCACATGAGTACGGATAAGGGATGGCAGGGTCTATATAAGGCCCCGTAGGGATTCGGGGAATTTCGTTCCTCAGATGAGAGAAGGAAAAGAAAAAAAAATTCTAGCCCCGTGGTGGGTGTGTTACAAATTGGTATCAAAGAATGGTTACAACACTTGGCCTGCTTGGGCTCATGAACAAGTTTCACAGGCCGAGCTCCATTCGAAACACTCCTAAGAGGAGTAACCCCCCTATCTTAACCTTCTTAATCACAAGTCGAGGTTAAGAATGAAAAATCCTATTGTGCGTGTGCATGTGAAAAATATGAATTATGTATTGGTTATGAATGTATACAAATAATGGCTAACAACCAGCGTTTGTCTTTTGCACCCAACGGATGATCAACCGTGGGAAATTACAGACGCATAGAATGGTGACTCACCAAGAGGTGCGGGAAGGCTCCCACAATAGAGATGAAGAGTCTGACGAAAGGAGGGCGGTAGGGACCCCTCCATATCTAGCTGAGACTGTGAGGAGCCTCATGGTCGAATTACAAAGTTGTAAGGCTGACAATGAGAGGATGATGAAAGAACAAGAGAAGCAAACAGAAATTAACGCAGTTTTACTGTAGAGCTTATCCGACCTACAAAGACAAATGTAGCATGAACTTGAGGTACAGAAACATGGTCATATCAGTGGCCACACTGAGAGGAGCACCTCGAAAAAGGTCCATCCCAGAGGTAAAAGACAAGCAGTGAACGATTCCTCTAGGAAGGAAGCTAGTGGTTTGAAGGGCTCTTCTAGCAGCAAAACTAGTTCTTATTCCCGAAAAAGACAGAAGAAGTGAAAGCTTTCCAAGGGTCATAAATTCGAAGAATTCAGGAAGGCCAAACCACCCTCCTTCGATGGTGAAATAAAGAAGGGAGAGGAAGAAGAGGCCTATCTACTTGGACTAAAGAAGTATTTTAGAGTCCATGACTTCTCAGAAAATTTGAAGGCCCGAGTGGCCACCTTCAACTTGAACGGAAAGGCTTCCATCTGGTGGGAAGAAATTAATAATGTAAAAGGGATTCGCGAAGAGGACCTGTCTTGGGAATGGTTTGAGAAATACTTCTGGAAGAAGTATCTGTCGGAAAAATATTTCGACGAAAAGACTAAAGAATTCTATGAACTCAAACTGGGGCAACTCACTATAGAGGAATATGTCAGCAGATTCCTCGAGTTGCTAAGGTATGTACCTTATATAAAAGAAGAAAAGGACAAGGTGCAACGTTTCATCAGCGGACTACCTAAGGACTATCGGAATAGAATTGAATTTGATGAGCCAAAGACCCTAGAAGGCACTATCCGAAAGGCAAGATATTGTCATGAACAATTTGGACATCGGACAGAACCTCGCGAAGGCTGGAAACCGAAGAATAATTCAAGATTTTAGAGAAAGGGGATTAAATCCCTAATATTTAAGAACTATAAGAAGAACTCAAGGATGAGCTTCCCATCCCAGAGTGTACACCAACGGAACTTTCCCTCCTTGAGCGGAAATAAAACTTTTGGATTTGTACCAGTGAAGGCTTATAACCCAAAGAGAGAACATTTGAAATGTTGGGGTTGCGGAGAAGAACATCTACTGAGAGACTATCCACACCGACAACAGAATAGTCAGAGAATTTACAGCATCGAGGAAGCTACCACCATCAATGATGTGGCCAAAAGTGTGCCGCAAATTTATGCAGCCTTGGATAATAACCAAGCCGACCACCAAGATTCAATGGTGGAAATAGAAGGTATGATTTCCAACCATCTAATGTCTATTCTGATTGACCCTGGTTCAAACTTGAGTTATATAGCCCCTAAGACTATTGATAAGTGTAAACTATAGCCACATAAACCTACCAAGCCATGGTTGGTACAGTTAGCCACTGGCACCAAAAGAAGGGTAGCAGAGGTCATACCAGCCTGCCATTTAATGTTGGGTGAATTCCCCACCCACGCAACCCTTAAAATATTACCCCTGGGATCGTATGATCTATTGATTGGTATGGAATGGCTAGCTACCCATAAAGCCAGATTGGACTGTTACCATAAAACCATAGAATGTGTAAGTAAAGAAGGAAAAAGGATAACCCTTCAAGGGATCCGAAAACCTGTCTCGGTGAGACAAATATCAGCTCTACAAATGAGAAGGTATTGCCAAAAAGGATGTCCCCTATATGCAATATAGGTGTTGAAAACAATTGAAGGAAACAAACCAAGCCTCAACGACCACCCTACCCTGAGAGAATATAGAGATGTATTTATGGAAGAGGTATCAGGTCTACCTCCGAGGAGGGACATTGACTTCTCAATATAACTTGCACCAGGAGCGGTGTCGGTGTCTAGAACACCCTACCAGATGAGCACACCTGAACTAGTGGAACTCAAATTGCAATTGAGAGAAATGATGGATAAGGGATATATCCAGCCCAACGTGTCTCCATGGGGAGCACCAGTCCTATTTTTGAAAAAGAAGGATGATACCCTTAGATTGTGTGTAGATTATAGACAAATCAATAAGGTAACCATAAAGAACAAGTACCCCTTGCCCAGGATCAATGACTTGTTCGATCAATTGGGGGGTGCATCTATTTTCTCAAAGATTGACTTGAGGTCGGGATACCATCAAGTCTGAATCAAGGGTGAAGACATCCATAAAACTACCTTCCGAACGAGGTATGGTCACTATGAGTTTGTGGTAGTGCCATTTGGGTTAACCAATGCCCCTGCCACTTTCATGTGCTTTATGAACAATGTACTCAGCAAATTCCTAGACAAATTTGTGTTAGTTTTTATTGACGATATATTAATTTACTCCAAGAATGGAGAAGAGCATGAAGAGCATCTTAGGCTTGTGTTGCAAGTGCTAAGAGAACATCAACTCTATGCCAAATTCAGAAAATGTGAAGAAATATTTCAAACCCTGAAACATCTACTGACCCACGCACCCGTGTTGAAGATCGTCGATCCTGAAGCTGACTTCCTCATGTGCACAGATGCATGTAAGGAAGGGCTCGAAGGAGTCCTTATGCAAGGAGGAAGTGTGGTCTACTATGAATCCCGAAAATTGAATGAGCACGAAGTCAACTATGTAACCCATGATCTAGAGTTGACTGCCATAGTGCACGCCTTGAAAATGTGGAGGCATTACCTCCTGGGAAGAAAATTTGTACTTATGACAGACCACTGTGGATTGTGATATCTGTTTGACCAACCAAAGCTCAATGCCAGACAAGCTAGGTGGATGGCCCTCCTCAGCAAGTTTGATTTTGAAATTAAACATATTAAGGGAAAGGAAAATAGGGTGGTTGATGCCCTTAGCAGAAGCATGAAAACAATTCACCTGGCCGCAGTGAGTACCTGCGAGACGGATGTCAAAGAAAGAGTCAGAAATGCACAAGAAACAGACACATTCTTCCATACCATGACCTCGTACCTGTAGCAAGAACCCACAAGGATAAAGTATGGAGGCTACCAGATGAGGGAAGGAGGTCTGCTCACTTACAGAAGCAAATTGTACATTCCATATTGTGATGACTTGAAAAGGTTCATACTGGATGAACTACATAAAAGACCCTATATTGGTCATCCATGATACCAAAAGATGATCACGGCCACTAGGAAACAATTCTACTGGCCTGGGTTGAAGAAATACATAGCCGAGTACTTAGCCAAATGCATAGAGTTCCAATAGGTTAAAGCAGAACACCGACACCCAGTAGGATTATTGCAACCTCTACCAATCCCAGAATGGAAATGGGAAACCATCTCCGTGGATTTCATCACTAGATTACCAACCTTGACCAAACAAAATGGCACCATCATGGTAGTGGTGGATAAATTGAGCAAGTCCGCTCATTTTATCCCCGTCAAGTCGACTTGCAAGGCAATAGACATCGCCAACGTATTCATGAAGGAGATATTCAAACTGCATGGTATGTCGAAAGAGATCGTGTCTAACAGAGACACGAAATTCACTTCCGACTTTTGGAAATCACCAATGGTGGGTTTAGAGACCAAGTTGTTTTTTAGCATCACCTATCACCCTCAAACCGATGGAAAAACAGAAAGAGTGAGTCAAATACTAGAAGACATGCTAAGAATGCATGTAATGCATCAACCCAAGAAGTGGGAAGACTACCTGCCACTGGTGGAATTCGCCTACAACAACGGCTACCAAGAATACTTAAAGATGAGTCCCTTCGAAGTCCTCTATGGTAGGTCGTGCAACACTCCTATCAGCTGGAGTAATCCCGTAAACACAATTTCTTTTGGACATGACATGTTGAAAGAAATGGAACAGCAAGTGACTCAAATAAAAAAAAACCTGAAGGTCGCTCAGAACCAACAGAAAAGTTACGCTGACCAAAAGAGAACTCCGAGAGAGTTCAAGACGGGAGACCCTATATATCTCAGAGTTAGGCCCAGGAAGAGTTCCCTAAAAATGGGAGCTTGTGTCAAGCTGGTACCTTGGTATTGTGGACCCTTTGAGGTTCTAGATAGAGTGGGACCTATAGCCTATAGGCTAGCACTTCCTCCCACAGTAAAAGCACATAATGTTTTCCATGTTTCATTATTGAAGAAATATATACATGATTCTAATCATATAATTGACTGGTCTGTGATCCAGGTGGAACCGAAGGGAGAATTCCTACCAGAACCTCAATGCATACTGGACAGAAAGGAAACTCCGCTCAAGAACCGAACCATTGCATAGGTCAAGGTGCAGTGGAAACATTTTGACCCAGATGAGGCTACATGGGAAATGGAGGATGCCATGAAACATGATATCGGATTTTTTTTACCTCTGTACATACATGTCATATTGATAGACAGAACATCGAGGATGATGTTCCTTTAAGGTGGAGGGAATTGTAACACCTTGTTTCCCCTAGTCTGTAAAAATAACTATACTAGCCAAGAACTATGGCAGACTCAAAGATGTGAATGTGTGATTTTGAATGGACCTTAGTATAAAAGGTCGACGAATGTAAATAATGTTATGAATATATGTTGCAGGACTGTTGGGAGGGGGATGTGCTGAAAAGAGACCACGATGGTTGATGAAAGGTGGTGGAAGGCACCTGTAATGGTGGCATTAACTTCCATCGAAACCAATACCGTATTTGGTCTTCACTGGTCTGAAGATCAAGAGCATCTCGTTGGCCTCGAAATGAATTACTCGCCAGGTTGGTAGGTGAAGAGGCTCTTCATGAGTTAATGAGAGATGGGGGTGAACCGCCCATCCGTGGAAGCCTCGGACCTCACCACCGCGGGGAAGTTTGTGCGACATGCAACCTCGCCGAAAAAAGAAAAGGCAGGAAAGAGGTGTGAGAGGGGACAGTCGTGACAGAGATCGTAAGATGGGATAAATCGAAAGGACTCTGGAAAAATATACAGGGTAATCGATGAATAAAGAAGAAGGGGAGTAACCTTCATTCTTGACTTCTGAGGAACAGAGACTCAGTATCATAGCATCGTGGTCTAAGCTCAGGGGTGGCTAGTGGTAAATCCATTCGGAATCGCTGAGCCTACGGTTGGGTGGAAAAGAGCACCCCTCTTAGCAGTTGCATCACATGTAGTGTTTTTCTTATAAGTGTTATACCTTGTATCTTGAATTTAAATATTCTGACATGTATACTCATGGTTTGTGACATTATGAATGATTTCAGTATAAGACTGTTTGTATGGTGTTTTGATT
>ML800934.1:78011-97218 GCA_009831015.1 Picea engelmannii | reverse complement strand
GTATGTATGTATGTATGTATGTATGTATGTATGTATGTATGTATGTATGTATGTATGTATGTATGTATGTATGTATGTATATTTTGAACGGATTCAATATTCAAGTCTATTCTCGGGAAATTTATTCCCTTATTTGTCTCAAGTAATGCCCTGGATAGATCTTCCCACAGAGACGCCCCTTTTTAAAAGTTTACCCAAGAATCTGCCGGAGGATTTTATGGCGTAAGTCTAAAAAGCCCTGCACGAGAGAGAATGGTCCTCCTAGATTTAAGACATTTCAGCGTTTTGACACCCAGGGTACTTAAGTAGGAGTTTCCTTGTACTCGCAAGTCCCGAAACCCTGACTTGCGAAATCCCGAAATGCTAGTGTGTGGGTAAGTTATGGGTTTTCAGAGTTTTGGCACCTGGGGTACCTAAGTGCGAGTTCTCCTGTACTCACAAGACTTGAAACCCTGATTCATGAAATCCTGAAATGACGGCATGTGGATGAGTTAGGACATTTTGGTGATTCGGCATCCGAAATACCCAAGGGAGTATTCCCTTGTACTCGCAAGTCCCGAAACCCCGACTTGCGAAATCCCGAAATGATAATAGTATGGAGAAGTTATAAGATCTCGGAGTTTCAGTACCTGGGATACCTAGAGTCGAGTTCCTTGTACTCGCAATTCCCGAATCCCTGACCCGCGAAATTTCGATGGGTGAAATCCCGAAATAGATGCGCAGGTTAAGAGTTGGTACTTCGGAGTTTCAGCTCCCGAAAGATCTAGATGCGAGATCTCTTGTCTGCGTACCTCACGAATCTCCGATTCACGAAACCCCAAATTGGACCAGCATGGGTAAGTATTGGTGTTCGGCATTTCGAGAACCGGGACGTTCGAGGATAAGTTCCCTTGTACCCGCTAGTTGCAAAATCCCAAACTACGGAACCCCGAATTTGGTCGAGTGTATGATGAGTGGGTGTATCGGCTTTTCGGCATTCGAGTAGTCGAGGAGTGTGAATCTACGACCTCTTGTATGGCGAGGTTTTGATATACAAAACCCCGACTCGTGGAATCTTGAATTGGCATAATGTGACTTGGTTCGGCATTTTGGCGTTTCGGTACCCGGAAAACCCAAGGGTAAGTTTCCCTTGTACTCACAAGTCCTGAAATCCCGACTTGCGAAACCCCGAAAGGATAGAGTGTGGAGAAGTTATTATACTTCGGTATTTCGGCACCCGGGGTACCTAAGTGTGGGCCCCATGAATTCACCAGTCTCGAAACCCTAATTAGAAAAATATCGATGGAGGAAACCCCAAAATAGTGGAGTATGTTTAGAGTTTTGATGAATCGGAGTTTTTGGCTTCCAGGAAACCTAGGGGCGAGACCCCTTGTTTTCACATAACGCGAAATTCCGAAAGGAGGAATGCCGAAATGGCTTAGCAAGGATATTGGGTATTTCAGTATTTCGGTACCCGAGATACCTATTGGGAAGTTCTCTTGTACTCGCTAGTCCCGAAAACCCGAAGTGCAAAACCCTGAAATAATAATAGTGCAGACGAGATATGGTGTTTCGGTGTTTCGGCACCCGGGACACCTAACGGTAAGTTCTCATGTCGTCGCATATCCCAAAATTCCGGTATGCGAAATCCCAAAGGGTAGAGTACCAGGGCTTAATCTAGGCTGTTGTGAATCTCAATAAGCGGTTAAACCCATTTCAGGTTTCGACCCTTCGAAAGACAAGAGAGAAAATGAAATACATGTATCGTGATTTCCTGAATCACGAAATCTGACGAGGGCCTCTCCGATATGGCCTGTGGTCCTAGCCGCCGATCACATGAGTATGGATAATGGATGGAAGGGTCTATATCAGCCCCCATAGGGTTTCGGGGAATTCCGTTCCTCAGATGAGAGAAGGAAAAGCCAAAAATTTTCTAGCCCCGTGGTGGGTGTGTTACAAGGGCTCTCCATAGCTCCACCATCCATATCCCATTTCAGGAGGGGTTGGTATTCCAACCCTTGAGTCCCATTGATGTTGCACTACCTCTTGCCACCATACAAGAAGAATCTTCCCATGTTTAGTCTGAGGCCAACAAAGACACCAGATTCATTAAGCAGATTCAACATATCCACCAATAGGTCCATGATATTTTGCAGAAATCTAATGCTAATTACAAGTAGTGCCATGATCAAAATAGGGTACCACACCAGTTTCAGGTGGGAGACAAGGTCTGGTTACATTTGCAGAAAGAGCACCTTACAGGGCCCCATTGGAAGCTTCACCCACTTCTCTATGAGCCTTACACTATCACCAAGGCTATGGGTAGAAATGATTTTGAGCTCAACACTCCACCCTTCCTTGGCTTGCACCCAGTGTGTTAGTAACATTTCTTGTCCGGGGCACAAGAGCATTCGGGTCAGCGATTCGGATGAGGAGCGCCCGAGTGCAACGCGGAAAATCTCATTTCAGGCTCCCAAGAAAGCGAGCAGGCGAGATTATATCATCGACGGTCCAGATTCATCCATAAGAGAAGATTAGCGGTTGGCGAAAAATCACGATTAGCGGAGTTGCGCCGAGATTAGTACAAATGCATCGCGCCCATATTATATGTACGAAAGGATAGCAGTCGTCCATCCAAAGGACGCATGGCACGAGATCTAGTCGCGTCGGCGCTTCGACAATTGCGAGTTCAAAGGGTGAAGGTTCTGTGTTGTCCTATATCTCGAAACCCCGAACCCCGAAGGCGCCGAAGGTGCCCAAAGTTGGGCCCGCAGTATTATGGAGAAATCTAGGCCATCCATCCACAGGAGACACCTAGCGCGTGATTAGGTTCCTTGTCGTTTCGCCCATCGCGATTTTAAGGCACAAAGAGCAGCTCCGTCATTTCCCGATGCACGAGGTGCGAGGAGTGTCTAGGACCTGGGCCCATAGCATCGTCGGGAGAGTTCAGAACCATCAGATCTAGAGGGACGCGTGGCGCCAACTCAAGCCATCTCAGCATTTCGCTCATCGTGATTTTAAGAAGAAAGGACCAGCCCCTTCTTATTTTCGAACGCCGAAAGCGCCTTTGAGGATAAACACAGGGTCACAACCCATCGTCACATGGGAAAATATAAAGAGTTGTGCAAAAGGGGCCAGGGCTGTCAAGTCTAGTCGCCGAAAGGTTCATCGCGTTCTCCAGGTGCCATTTGATCTGACCTGAAGCCTAGTTTTCTCTTGAAGTAAATGAAGGTAAGAAAGAGTGGTTGAAACCTCTCTTCATGCATTAAGTGCAATATATGGAGAGCCTGACCAGCGGTCTACTCGAGAGGGTCCTGTGTACCATTTTTTCCAAAGACGCCATGCCCAATCCTCGATTATCCAGAGGAGGTCTGCACACGCTAACTTGGCTCTTAATCGCTCAGCTACTCCCCTTACACGAGACATGCTCAGTTAAGATGGCGTCTGATGAAGGATATCTGTCTGAATTCGGATGAAAGGACACCAAGCCTTGGGTGACTAAGCACGTCGTTGTTAGGCGAATTTTCTGAGTATATAGACTCGGTCTTTGTATTTTGTAAAGTATCGATGGTTGAGCAAGGCTCCCGATTGTAAAGTTTTGATGAAAGTGTTGGTCGCTCTAGTTAATGTATAAGGCATTTGAGATTTCTTACTTTATGGATGTCAGCTTTTTTCCATATCTTTGTTTGCCGTGTTAGAACAGCTCAGAATTGGAGGATCCAGCCGAGTTGTAGCTATTATAGGATGATGTAGGTTGGATCACTATAACAGTTGCATTGTTTCTAATCGGTTCCTGTGATTTTCTCAGCGCTGAAATGACTTGGAATTGAAGGATTCAGTCGAGTCACCCCTCAGCTCCTTGAAGCTCTGGACCAAGAGGATCTTGGCTTCTGATTTTTTCACCCTCAAGCCTCCGAAGGCCTATCGCCCGAGGCAGTCTTGCTCGCCCTTCTCACAAGTCTTCCATCTACCACCCTTTAATCCACTTACTGACGAAAGTTGGATCAAGACCTCCCTTTCTTTCTACATACCAGGCCCGGTTTCCTGAGTTAAAGCTATATTTTCTTGAGTCTTTACCCATCCGATCACCCCATTAAAAAAATCATGACATAAAACTGATGGGCGTCGGGCTCTGCTCCTGCAAGCAATCCAGGAGTGACTTCTGATGCTAACATTTCTGGTGCCGTTTCCGGGGACGAAGTTGAAGATTTTCCCTGGGCAGAACGACATTGAGCCTTTGATTCTGAAGGTGCATCAGACATCAGATCCCTTCAAGATTGCTACTGTGCACCTAGCGACTCCACTGTGGCGACTCCAAGGTTTCCACATCACTGTTTCAGTTGTGGCTACTGTTAACACACCTGAAAGACGACCCTAAAGAGCTTTCTCGAGAAGGTTTCAGCAGCTGCTTTCTCAACCTGAGAAGCTTCCTGGGGTAACAACAACGTTAGGATCTGGCCTTTGATGGTGAACAAGGACCAGACACATTCGAAGTTGCGTATATTTCACCTAGCGACTCCATGATTCAAGGATCGATTGGCGACTCCACTGGTTCGATATGGAGAAAATCCTTGCTCGCAAGTTTGCTCCTTTTAATTTTTCTGCTATTCCTGGTTTTCCTAATGTTGTCCCCTCTTCGAATGAATGGGGTGATTATTTGCCCATATTTGGAAAATGTGAAGAGGATGACCCTGCTCAGCACCTCAGTGAGTTTCATGAACTCATGCGTCAGTGGGAGATACATCATGAGGATGTATTACTGAAGATGTTCATGTTCTCGTTAGCAGGGGATGCGCGTAAATGGTATCATTCTTTACCCCCTGCTAGCATTTCTTCACTCAATGGATTCCATGCAGTTTTCACCACCTATTGTCAGAAGTTGTATCCCTCTGAGTCAATTTGTCATAATTGTTGTGGGGGATACCACAACTATATGCGAGATGAAATTGTTTCAGACCTAGTCTGTGAAGATGGTCTTGATGACCTGGATCAGAAATCAATACTTTCTCCTCCCCATTCATATACATCAGAGGTGGGTTATGAAAGCGATGAATATCCCAGGGGGGAAGAGGATTCCCTGAGTGAGATGATGGAGCAGGTGAAATATCTCTCTACCCAATTAGAAGGGTTGAAATATGAAGACTGTGCAGAGGATTTTCCAGCATGGGAGGAAGAAGATGACCTGAGTGAACTAGTGGAGCAGGCGATATTCCCCACTCCCCAGTGTGCAAAATTGGAATCTGAAGGCAGAAAAAAGGATTTTTCGGTCTTCGAGGCAGATGATCTAAGAAGCTCTTTTGAAGAGATTATTGAATATTTTTTGTATGCGCTAGCATCTGCCCCCAATGAACTTGTTGTCTCAAATTTAAACAAGGAAGCCATTGTGGAAGATGATCGTTCTTTCTTCCTTCATGAGATTTCCCATGATGTATTTACATTTGGGATTGAAGAGAAGAATCGGGAGACCGTTCCCTTTTTACAAGATGGGGGAGTGCACGGAAAAGAGGAGGAGGAACCAGAGGAACAGCTGAGTGCGCATTTCATGTTCTATCCGGAGCCAATCAACGAACAGACACCACCTGAGAACAGTGAGCCTGTGTCAGTTTTCCTCCTACCTGTGCTTATCATAGATATTCAACCACAGGTGGACAACTATGTAGCACAGGTGGTTGTTTGTCGCCAGTTTTCTGGGATTGTCCACTCATTCTATGACCCTGTTAGCAAGTACATGGAGTGGCATTTCCCCTATGCCTTGGAGCCGCCCTATTTCATCTCAACTCCAACCTGTAAGGAGGAGTTGAAGAGTGTAACCATTATGCTATCACAGTTACACCATCTGCTGATGATCATTGACAGAAGGAAGGAGCTTCTATCCAGGAAGTTGCTTGAATGGCTATGGTGGAAATCTGCTTTCACCTAGCCCCATGTAAAGTGTTTTATTAGTTTAAGATTGTATATAAATAAGCTCCTTTGAGCATGTATCTTTATTTTGTTGCTTTTATTTTTCGGCTTGTATTTTCAGCAGTGGGATGTTTTGAGCCTGACTCCATAGCCCAACAACAAGGCACTGAAACTGCAAAATGAGTCCTTAAGGCATCACAGGGACGACTCTATCCCCCATGGAGCCTAATGTTAGTAACATTTCTTGTCCGGGGCACAAGAGAATTCGGGTCAGCGAGTCACATGAGGAGCGCCCGAGCGCAACGCAAAAAATCTCATTTCAGGCTCCCAAGCAAGCGATCGGGCAAGATTATATCGTCGACAGTCCAGATTCATCCATAAGAGCAGATCAGCGGTTGGCGGAAAATCGCAGTTAGCGGAATTGCACCGATATTAGTGCAAATGCATCGCACCCATATTATATGTAGGGAAGGATAGCAGCCATCCATCCAAAGGACGCGTGGCGCGAGATCTAGTCATGTTGACGTTTCGGCAATCGCAAGTTCAAAGGGTGAAGGTTCCGTGTTGTCCTATATCTCGAAACCCTGAACCCCGAAGGCACCGAAGGTGCCCAAAGTTGGGTCCGCAGTATTACGGAGCAATATAAGCCGTCCATCCACAAGAGACACATGGCGCGTGATTAGGTTCCTTGTCGTTTCGCCCATCATGATTTTAAGGTGCAAAGAGAAGCTCCATCATTTCCCGATGCGTGAGGTCCCGGGAGTGTCCAGGACCCAAGCCCACAGCATCGTCAGGAGAGTTCAAAACCGTCAGATCTAGAGGGACGCGTGGCGCCAACTCAAGCCATCTCGGCGTTTCGCTCATTGCGATTTTAAGAAGCAAGGATCAACCCCTTCTTATTCGCGAACGCTGAAAGTTCCTTTGAGGATAAATGCAGGGTCATAGCCCATTGTCACATGGGAAAATAGAAAGAGCTGTGAAAAAGGGGCCAGGGCTGTCGAGTCCAGTCACCGAAAGGTTCATCGCGTTCTCTGGGTGCCATTTGATCCGAACTCAAGCCTGGTTTTCGCTTGAAGTAAATGAAGGTAAGAAAGAGTGGTTCAAACCTCTCTTCATACATTAAGTGCAAGATATGGAGAGTCTGGCCAGCGGTCTGCTCGAGAGGGTCCTGTGTACCATTTTTTCCAAAGAGGCCATGTCCAGTCCTCAATTAGCCAGAGGAGGTCTGCACACGCTAAATTGGCTCTTAATGGCTTAGCTACTCCCCTTGCAGGATCCATGCGCACTTAAGATGGCGTCTGACGAAGGATATTTGTCTGAATTCGGCTGAAAGGACACCAAGCCTTGGGTGACTAAGCATGCCGATGTTAGGCGAATTTTCTGAGTATATAGACTCAATCTTTGTATTTTGTAAAGTATCAATGGTTGAGCAAGGCTCCCAATTGTAAATTTTTTATGAAAGTGTTGGTCGCTCTGGTTAATGTATAAGGCATTTGAGATTTATTACTTTATGGATGTCAGCTTCTTTCCATCTCTTTGTTTACCGTGTTAGAACAGCTCGGAATTGGAGGATCCAGTCGAGTTGTATCTGTTATAGGATGATGTAGGTTGGATCACTGTAATAGTTGCATTGTTTCTAATCGGTTCCTATGATTTTCCCAGCACTGAAATGACTTGGAATTGAAGGATTCAGTCGAGTCACCCTTCAACTCCTTGAAGCTCTGGACCAAGAGGATCTTGGATTCTGATTTTTTCACCCTCAATCCTTCGAAGGCCTGTCGCCCGAGGCAGTCTTGCTCGCCCTTCTCACAAGTCTTCCATCTACCACCCTTTAATCCACTTACTGATGGAAGTTGGATCAAGACCTCCCTTGTTTTCTACATACCAGGCCCGATTTCCTGAGTTAAAGCTATATTTTCTTGAGTCTTTACCCATCTGATCACCCCATTAAACAAATCGTGACATAAAACTGATGGGCGTCGGGCTCTGCTCCTGCAAGCAATCCAGGAGTGACTTCTGACACTAACACAGTGTTCAATGTGGAACTCCTTCAAGCATATTTTCCACCATTATTGGACACTTTAGAGATCCCAGAATAGTTGACACCAACATAGCTCAACAATGAATGCATGGAACAAGAATCCAGTGATCAAATAGTGGACACACAGGTCAAGGGAACTCGTCAGCAGAGGATCCAACTTTATCGTGTTGTCAAGGTAGGGAAACTCCTACACCAAGGCAAGTGACTCACCTGAGGCCAAATTCAATAGACATTTCCTCACCTAATGGGGGATCTCAACGCAATGGACACCATTGCTTCCTAAGGGGAGAGGAATGATCCAGGTGGATATTGGTGGCCACCCACCTATTCCAACTAGCTCCTCTTGTCAGTTATTAGTTCAACACATTATTTTTTAATGATTTGTAATTGTGGGTTATACACTTTCGAGATTTCCTGAAGCCCTACATAGCTTCCAGGTGGATATTTGTGGCATCCCACCTAATCCAAATGGCTTATTTTGGAATTTTTCATGTCAATACATCTTTCTGTACTTCTAGGTCCATTTTGGGGCCCTAAACAATGTTTTTTTCTTGCCACAGTTAAACTATAGATAGAGTCAAAGTTTGATGGAATAATGTGTAGTTCTCTAAAATACCTTTCCAATGGGCTATCACGCACCTAAAACGAAGGTCATATGCAAAATTTATGACCCCGTGAATTTGAGGTACCAACTTACCCATCGAGGCCCACATAACTTTTGGTGTTTCGTCTCCTAGGGTTAGGTTTTTTTATGTATATGGTTTTGGAATTCATGAGTAATGTTAAAAAGGCCTCTGGAGACTCATTGTGATCATTCTGCTCAAATGGATGCACATAGAAACCACATCTCTTCTCAGAGATAGATACCACCATTAGAGAAAGTTGTTTTCAGTTCTACAGTTTTACAATTTCAACTTGTTTTATTTATTCAATAGAAGTTATTGTTCACTGGATATCTTTTGTTTTTCTCCATATCTCTATTTTATTGTATTCATTATGTTATTCCTTTTGTTCCGCTCATAAATATGGATCACAAAACTAGTTACATGAACTTCTTGGGGGGGAATCCATGTGGTTCTTCATTTTCCATGTAAATATATAAACCCCTCATGTAGGTTGTTTACATGGTTCTTCATTTTCCATGTAAATATATAAACCCCTCATGTAGGTTGTTTGGGGGTTCCTCTTCATTCATTCACTGTTTCTCTTCATTTGGTTCATCATTCATTATTTATTCCTTATTCATTATTGTTCTTGGTTTGTACATGGGGACGAATTATTGAGGAAAGGAGCCATTGTTTTGTTGGTTGTAGTAATTACTAGTGTAATCTAGACATGAATTGGTGCTTGTATGCTTGAGATTCATTGGCATGTGCCAAACCTTTTTCACAAATGCGAATCTTGAGAGTCCCAACATGGATATTATTGACGAGATGCATTGGATCCCTAGAAAGAAGTGGACAGCCCGAGGGACTATGTGGTAGTGAAGGGCGATCATTGTCTTTGGGTGGTACATGCTGGAGAGAAGAGATATGGTGTACTTTGGATTTTTGTGTGTTGAGAAACCGGTGAGAGCTTCAGTGTTGACTGGTTTGGGAAGTTGAGTGTCACTCTGGAACCTGTCCTTTTGGATTCATATCCTTGGCTTGGGGGTGGCCTTTTGTTGAGACTTTGAACAAAAGTGTATAAGGTTGGGTGGAATGTCCTTGGTCTGCAACTAGTTGGTGATTGGTTTATTTAAAGATAAGTGTTATCTATCATGTGTTTCTCCACTTATATATTTATTTCCGCTATGTATTAATTATTATCTCTAAGATATGTATTTTGAATGTGCTTACTTGTTGGTTATTTCTATGCATGGCATGATTAAGCATTCTTTTTAAGTATAACTTGAATATTGATTTTTGTATGTGCGGTTAATGCATTTCTTTCATGCTTCTTTATTAATTAATTGTTATCAAAATTCAAAATAAGTTCTTGAAGTTTGATTTGAAGTAGCGTCGCCATCCTGTTGGTGGTTGGGTACATTGTATATTGGTATCAGAGTGTCAATTTCAAACAATGGACTTGTATGGGATATAACTTGTGTGAATTTGGACGATTCGCTATTATAGAATTCGGTCTAAGTGAATTTGGGGGAAAATGGAAAAATCAGATTGAAATCCCCAAATTCATGAGCATAGTTGAGTTCTAGATAACTCATAATTTCCTAAGGGGTTTAATGACATCAATCCGTTGGATTGCAGAGTTAGATTTGACCTACAAGGTCAAAATTTGAGTTTTAATGGCCATTGTACCACTGAGAAGAGTTTAGTGAATTGACGGTCGAGATCACATTTTATCTCGAGATCAACGGCCTAGATTCACCCTTGATAAATTAAAAATTTATAAGGTATCGAAGTTTAGCAAGGTTACCAGATCAACTACCGAGATTCATTTCAGAGGTTTGAAGAATGAGGAAGATCGATGGTCCATATTCATTTTTGTTCATTTTAGAAGTCAGAGAAAAATAATGGCCAAGATAATTTTGGAGTAAGATATCAACGACCCAAATTCACTTGGGATTTGATTGAAATTTCTAAGTGTTGAAATTCACCAAAGGAATTTGCCGATGGTTGATGGTCGGATCAGTGAATTTGGTGAAGATTTGATACAACCAAAGGATATATCCTATCTTTGATGGTCGATGGTCGAGTATCAACAGGTTTTTGTGAAGGAGTTCATGTGTCCAAAGGAAATCTATGATCATCGATGGCCGATGGTCTGGGTTCGACAGATTTAGTGTGAAGTTCAAATTCTTCCAAGAGAAAATGTTGATGGTCGATGAAGGAACGAGGAGGAGGATGTGTCATGCCACGTCAACATCCATCTGTCATGCCACATTAACATCCATGTTTCATGCCAGATTAACATCCATGTGTCATTCCACATCATCCAAGTTGATGCCTCAATATGATGTTGCATGTCATGTCATCATCTAGTGTCATGCCACAATAGCATCGTTGCCACATTGGACAAGAGATGGCCAAAAACTGATGGTCAAGGTTCTGTGAAATTGTGACTAAGATATTTTTCAAAGGAATTCACCAATGATTGATAACCAATGATCGGGGATAAATGAAATTCGTGGAAAACTTTTGGTTTGCGAAGAAAAACGGTCAATGGTCGATGATCGGGCATCAGGGAGATCGGTGGGAAGGTTTGGTTGAAAAATTAAATATTCGATCTCCTATCATCGACAGGGAGAAGATAAATGGTTCATATTTCTTTTGATTTGAGATAAAATGGTTCATATTAAAGGGATGTTATAGTAGGAAAACAATCAATTTTCTATGATTTTTTTGGGGTTTTGGAGGTCATAAATTTGCAAGGATATTTTGAGGCCCTAAACGACGTTTTTAGGAAATCAAAACCCACTAGAAAAGGTTGTAACAAATTACATTGTTCCTATGTATATTAAATCAAACAACTTGAGTATATCTATCCGACGAGCTACTCCAGGTGCAAAACAAACATCGTATGAGAAAGTTATAACCAAAACAATTAAGGTAAAATTTCATCCTTGGTTTACTTCCATAGGGCATAAATCCTTGCTCAGAAGTTTGTTTGAGGCACTGCAATAGTATATGTAAATATTATGAGCCATATTAGAGATCCATGGAGCTATATTTGGGATATGGGAATGTGAAAATCTGCAAGAAGAGAAATAAGACACCTATATCATACAGGTATAAATTGGGAAAAAGTCTAAAGTTCTCTAGACCATAATTGTCATCTCGGGTCTTGGATTTTAAGCAAAGGAATAGTCGTTGGAAAGGTATTGAGGATTAGAATACATATATCCACCTAAACTAGAATTTCTCAAAAAGTAATAAATATATTTATGTAGCAGTAAGTGAGTGGAAAATTTCAACCCATGAATGTTGTAATGTTTCTCTCAAAACTCAAAATGAGGCATGAGTACAACTATTGGAGAGATGATTTGGAGACAAATAACATGGAATGATTATAATTTGGAGAATTGTGATATAATTCTTCATGAGTTGAGCAGAAAAAAGGACTTGTATCATTAATTGACAAAATTTCTATAATATGCATAATTATAACAAAAATTATTGCTTACACATTTTGTATAATTAGGAGGTATAAACATATCATTTAAAGATAAGAATGCATATTTGTGACATGGATGAAGGATATGGAGACTTCAGTCGTGAGAGACAATACAAAGGTCAAAATATTAGTATTGGTAATGTAGAGACAAGGCATAGGAGCAGGGGGGAGCCAGAAACATTAATAGGGATCGTGAGAAGATTGAGAATATAAGTGTAGAGTTACAAAGAATACAATGAGAATATGATGAGAGAAAAAAATCAAATAAATTCTCAAATGATGCAAAGCCTAAATTAATTGTAGGTGCAAGCAAAGAATGGATCGGAATCAAGACATGAGGAAAAAGGAAGACATCATAAAAGAAGAGATAACTAAAGAAGAATTGGTCATTCAATAAGTTCTAGAAGAACTCATAGACATCACTAACCTCCTTACTCAATAAGGAAAATTGATGCATATGAAGACTCCATAAGAAGTCAAGAAGTATCTCATGTTAGGAACCAAAGAAGAAGACATGAATTGGACATTTTGCAAGGAGATCTGAGGAAGCTTAATCCACCATCCTTTGATGGTGAAAGAGAAAGGGAAGATGATGTTGAAGTTGGGTTTCTTGGAATCAGGAATTATTTTCAGTTCCACAACTACTCATCTAAACTAGAAGCTATAATTTACACGTACCATTTGCATGGAAAATATGTTATGTGGTGAGATCAGTTGAAGAAATTTGAACACAATAATGAGAGTAGGATCACTTGGAAGTAGTTCAAGATACATTTTCATAAGGAGTATCTTTCATAACACTTCTATGAAAATAAGATGCAAGAGTTATTTGAACTCAGGTTGGGAAGCATGACCATGGTAGAATATGAAAATAAGTTTTTTGCATTATTGAAGTATGTGGGGTTTATGAAGGATGATAAGGTGAATATACAAAGGTTTTTGAATGGACTACAATCATTTATAAAGAAAATATTCAATATGATGATCCCATAACTTTGACAGAGACCATTAGGAAGGCTAAGTACCTGTATTTTCAAGGCAAGGGAAGAGAATCCTTGTAGAAATATTGGAAGGATAAGAATAAAGAGAAATATGATTAGATAAGGAAGGGATTCAAACCCGATTTCATCATAAAAAACCCTAATAAAAATCAACAAGATCGGTCCGCTAACAATTAATCCAAGAGACAAGACTCCTTAGGAAAAATGGGAAGACCACCAATCAAATGTTGGTGATGCAAATAAGATCACATGTACAAGGATTGTTCTCATAGAGAATAAAAAATGAAGACCATGCACAACATCCAAGAGGCTACAATAGTAAAAGACATGGGAAAAAGTACTCCAAGAATAGGTGCATACTTAGAAGATCAACAAGCAAAGCATCAATCCAATATGCTTGAGGTGGAAGGTAAGATCATTAATCATCATGTTTATTTTTTAATTGATTCAAAATAAATCCATTTCTACATTGATCCTAAAATAGAGGGCATATTTCATTTGGAGAAAACTAAGCTTGAAAAGTCAAGTTTGGTTCAGGTAGCCACTAGAACCAAAAGAAGGATCAATGATACTTTCATAGGTTGTCCAATAAGTCGTAATGGAATGAGTTCTAATGTTGACCTAAATATCATACCATTTGGATCTTATGATATCCTAATTGGAATGGATTGGTTGGAAATGCATCATGTTGTCCTAGATTGTCATAACAAGACATGTAAATGTCTTAATGAAGAAGGAAAACATAGTGTTGTGAAAGGAATTCCAAGACCCATTTCTATAAGGGATATTTTATACTTACAACTGAAGAGGTGTTTCAATAAAGGATGTCAATTGTATGAAACTCATGTGGAGGATCCATAAAAGAAAAAAGGGCCAAGCCTTGAATATTTTTCAGTATTGCAAGAGTTTGAAGATGTATTCCAAGAAATACCAGGATTGCCACCCAAGAGATAGATAGATTCTATGTTGATTTAATTCCAGGAGTTTCCCTAGTATAAAAAATTCCTTACATAATGAGAACACTAGAATTAAAATAATTACAAATGCAACTGGAAGAATTGTTGAAGAAAGGGTACATACGCCAAATTGTTTCACCTTAAATACCACTTTGCATAGCACCAAGAATTGAAATTCCTTACACTATTCATGCACTTTTAAGACATTTTTTTTTATCCCCATCCAACTCCTCTTGCTACAAATCCTCAAGAACCAATTGATGTGGCCAATACCATTGAAACATATCCTCACCTCATGCTTATAAAATTCCATTAAACTCTTGTCAAGTAAGGGTCCCTCTTCACTCATAATTTTCATGTAAATGATCACATGGTTAAGTTGATCATGGACAATGGGAGTCAAAATAATAGAGTCTCATTATCTCTTGTGAAAGCATTAGCCCTACCCATAATTCCTCACCCACAAGTATATCATCTACGTTGGGTCGAGGATGGTGCTAACCCATTGTTAATATCACAAACCTATGTAGTCACATTTTCTATTGATCAACTTTTCTATGATACAATGGTCTATGATACCATCCTTATTGACTCTTCCAAGTTAATTATAAGTACACCATACCAACATGCTCATTTTTTCAATATCCCAATATGATACTCATGCCAATTTATACACCCTCACAAAGGATGGACTCCCTTATCATTTTTATTTATCTACCACTTATATAAAGACAAATATCTCTCGTAACAATTCCATATGACAAGTATCTCTCATTAAATTCATTCATCTTTACATTATTCATGAATTTAAACTATATCAAATGGCTCCTTCACTAATGTCCCTTCATTCCCTACTTAAGGAATATCAAGAAATTTTGAATATGTACAGGGTTTTCCCTATACATGGCACATTCATATTGAGTTGATATTGAGGGATTCCCTTCCCAAGTCACTCACCTACCTCATTGCCCCTATTGAAAGTGCATATTTACAAGAAAAATTTAGGACCTTCTATCCATGGCAAAGATTCAACTCAATCCCTCTCCATGTGGCTCACCAAAATTTCTCATTCCCATAATGGACCCCATGGAATAACACTTGGTAATGGATTATTGAGCTCTTAATAAGGTCGCTATTAAGGATATATATCCTTTACCTTGCATTGAATATTTGCTAGATTAGCCAGTAAGAGCTTACTATTTTACCAAACTAGATTTAACATCAGTATACCATAAAGTCTGCATGAGGTGATTTAACTGATTGGAATATGGCCTTCAAAACCAAATTTGGTCTCTACAAGTGGTTGGTTATGCCCTTTGGGCTCGCCAATGCTCCAAAAGAAAATGTGACTAATCAATGCTTTGTTCCACCCTCATCTTTGATGCTTGGTATTGTATACCTTGATGATATTTTGATATTTAGCCATAGTTGGGAGGAGCATACACGATATATCCACCAAGTGATAGACATTTTTCATGCCAATAAACTTCAAGTAAAACAAAAGAAAGATTTTTTTGGTTAGTAGTCTATTTCATATTTTGGGCTTTTTATCTCAACCACAACTATTAAACCAAATCCACATAATGTGGATTCCCTCTTGAACTATGGATTCCCTCTTGAAGTGGTTGTTACCACACTCTACAACATAAATCAAGAGTTTCATTGGGGGCATCAACTTCTAAAGCAAGTTCATTTTCTAGTTTTCCAATTTGGCTTGCCCCTTGCATCACTTATCTAACCAATGTCACTTTGATTGGAAATCATAGGATAAAAATACCCTTAATTAGTTAAGGGAAATGCTATGTTCTACACCAGTAATGTAGATTCCCAATTTCCAATATCCCTTAGAGATTGAGTGCAATGCCTCATAATATGCCATTGGATTTGTAATTAAATAGAGAGGTCACCCTATGGAATATCATTCAAAGATTTTAAAAATTACAAACTCAAGTATAACACTTATGATAAATATTGTTATGCCTTGGTACATAGTCTAAAGAAATTGAACCACTATTTGTTGGGTAAAGACACAATTATTCACATAGAACATCATCCTTTTATATTTATAAATTATCAATCCAATATTGAAGAGGAACACCATATGAAGTGGGAAACCTATATTCAACAATTCCATTTGATTCTCAAGTATAATAATGGATCTACTAATATGATGGTATATCTATTGATTCGTCCACCTACATAAGACATACTACAAAATTTAATACACATGTTTCAATTTATGAGGATTGGAAACAAGTGTATGCATTTGACCCATATTTTGACCCCACACTTATAGCTATACAATATCATATTACCATCAATCAAACACCATTATTAAACTATACTCTTTGTGATGGGTGGTTATATAAGTTACAACATATGTTCATCCCTTAGTCAAAGGATCATCTTCTATTTATCAAGGAGGAGCATTATTCTCTTTATGGATGACACTTTGGCATACACAAAATGCTCATTCATTTGAAAAAACCTTTCTTTTGGCCTTTAATGGAACACTAGGTCAATGAGTTTGTCAGGTGTTGTGCTTTACATAGCTAGAATATTCTAGCAAACCATAAGATTAAGCTATATCAACCACTTTTCATTCCCATCTTCCCATGGGATGTTATATCTATTTATTTTATTTTAGTCCTTCCCACGATGTGTGTTTTTTGTGGTTTTCCACTTCTCCAAAATGGATTCATTTACACCCCACAACAAACACATTACAACCTTGCAGACTATAGATTTATTTTCCTGACATCTCTAGACCTACTTTGGGACCCCTTGTACAATAGTTTCTAATCATGATGCCCATTTTCTCAATGAATTTTGGAAAGAACTCTAGCAATTACTAGAGTGAAAATTACAATTTTCCACCACATTTCATCCCCAAACTGAAGGGAAAATTGAAGTAGTCAATTGTACCTTGGTTCACCCATTTTGTACTTCTTATGCTAAGCATCATTAGTGGGATAAAAAACTACACATTTTTTTGAGGCGTTACAATAGATTTGTTAATTCCATCTCTATTTATTCTCCTTTTGATGTGTGTTATGGCTTCCAATCAATAGCACTATTTGAATTTCTAGTAGCTTTACCGCAACCTACCTCTTAGCAAAAACACATAACTCAATAACATAAAAATACTTTTGTTATCATGGTGTATCTACACATGAGATATATTGAGAAATACTAGAAAAGAAGTATCTTTACCAAAGGGAGAGGGAGGAAAGAGTCACCTTAACTTGATAATTTTCAAAAGATATTCCTCTTCCAGGAGAGAAGCGAGGATTCCATTGAGTCAAGGTTGTTCATCACGAAAAAGTGGGAGCCTTTATTTCTCCTTTCATATCCATGTGCCTCCCTTTCCCTTAACCCTTATCCCAATGAAATTGGTTGTGCTCATGATCTGGACTTATTATTACCTAAATACCCAGTCCTTATTCAAAAAGGTCAAAAGTTGGGTTAATTGAGTCAACAACTGCTCTGGTTTCCTATGATTTTTCTCGGGGCAACAAAATAACTAGGAACTAACATAATCAACATGAACTAACATGGTTTCTTGCATAGGATAGTCAAAAAGTGGGAAAAATCTAGTATATGCCCCTCCATGGAATGTACAAAAAGTAGGAATAGGCTATGATTCTACCCTTGCTCTTGTATATCCCCGTGGGATCATATTCATTTACAAGTTCACATTGGTCTATAATAGAATCGAGAATATTTGAAGGCTCTTTATGATCTCCATTGTAGTTTCACCCAATTTTAGGTTAGTGATTGTGTTTGGTTATATCTTCAGAAGAAACATTTTTAGGGAACCAAACATCACAAGCTACACTAAATAACATATGGTCCCCATAATACATTAGAACATGTGGGAAAAAAATATTTCAAACTTGAGTTTCCACCACAATTTGGCAATCATATATTCATTAATGCTTCCCATCTCAAGAAGTATGACCTATCATATATTGAAGAAGAGTTGTCAATTTATCATCCCATCAATAATAGGCCTAATTTCTAACCTCCATTGGAACAAGTTACAAATTTTAGGTTCACACACAAAACACTCACCATGCCATTATCACCACATACCTCATTGGCAACAAAGGAAAACTTCCCACGCAACACAAGTGGTTTTTGGAAGATGAGTTTGATACATGTTTTCACATCTGGTTTTGTAAGTAGGGACACTTACTACTTCAAATAGGGAGTAAACAGTGTAAAATACGAGGGATGGTGAAGTGGAACATAATGATTGAAATAAACGTTAGAGAGCAGAGAATAATAACTGAAATGAATGCTTGAGATTAGTGGTGAATCATTAATAAGGTAGTTCGATAATATATTATAAGAAACAAGAAGACATTGTATAAGTGAATCATTCCCTTTTTGTATGGAGACCTATATGAATGAGGTAATTTTGTATATAGAAGTTTAGTTGTTTTGTGAATAAAGAGAGCATTTTGTTTCAATTATATATTTTATGTTAGATATTCCATATCAAAGTATATTGATGGGTAGGATTTTGTGAAATAGATGAGAATTTGGAGATACGTAATGGTGTATGTTTTGTGGCCACATCAAAAAAGGAATCATAACTAATCAATAAATACCACATGGATTCCAAAACAACATATGGAATAGATATGAAACATACAAGATTCCAATGGTTGGATCAATTTTAGTTTTAGCATTTCGATAATCGATTCATTGGTTTTCCTAACATATAATAATAATAATAATAATAATAATAATAATAATAATAATAATAATAATCTAATGTTAAGGTAACGACTAATCTAGACACCAAATTGGTGTATGAGACCTATGAGAACCCCTTGTTTGTGGGACAAGGGACCCCCTCCATGTGACGATTTAACTGTTAAAGTCTACATAGGTATATATGTACCCTACTCTCCTCTAGATTTGAACATGTCACCTCTTAGGAGGAAACACATAATCTTAACCATTAGGCCCACTCAAAAGATGAATGTTGAACAACATTATTAGCCCTAGAAGTTGTTTTTTTAAGTATGAAATATTTTAACCCATATGTGTGAGTTCACAAATTCATTTAGATAAGTAACTTCCTAGGAGATAATGTCATATTTGTGATTGTAGTTTAATTGTGAGCCAATAAAGCATTTAGTGTTTCAAGTAATGAGATGTTTTGCATAATTTATGACTCATTTGAATGAAATTGTGTTTCCATT
>ML800934.1:51792-77918 GCA_009831015.1 Picea engelmannii | reverse complement strand
GGGGATCGCACCCGGCCTGAGCCACACCAACCCTTAACATGGTTGGATTTTTTGTCCCCGCAGGTTTCGAACCGGTGACTTTAACATCACGGAGTGGCTTAACAACACACTCCGTCACCGACTGTCCTACACCTCGAGGACAGTAAGATATTTCATATTATATTTATGAAAAATAATAATTTATACATTTAAATAATATATATTATTTTGATATTTCTTAACTTATTGGGTGCTAAAAAGAACTTCAACATGTCACTTATGGTGATTGAACCTAGGTGGGTATCAATCATTCCTCCAAACCATCCAAACTAAACTCAATTGACAAAGTCAAGATGGATCTATACTAGTATAATTTTGAAAAATAAAACACTTGGTAATAGTAAGATCTTGCATATATTATTATCTAAGGAATCACTTCCTTTGGACGAATTTTTCATCCCAAGGGTTATCTTTCAGCTCATGAGAGATTGGAGCAACTGCAAGCTAGGGTTTGGTAGTCATAGCCACAGTAGAGGAAAGCATGAGTACCAAGGGGGGCGGTAATGGAACCCCCTCATACAAGAAGGTAGTAGTAGATAGAGGGAAAGGCCCACAAGGCGTATTTTTCAAGGCACCAATGAAAATCACCTCAAGATCATAACCGGAAAAGAGTGAGGAAAGCAACCAGAGGAAAAGCGATGGCATGGGGGAAGAAGCTAGAGAAACTCGAAATATTTTGCAAGAAATGGAGAACCCCAATGGGGCAGAAGGGCGCAACCCATGTAAACCAAAGACAACAATGATACCCAAGGTAATATTGGATGATCTGCAAACGAAACTCTATAAGGACCAGATGAAGACACATGCACTAATCTACAATTGTATGGGTTTGTGGCCCACAGAAAGAACGTTGCGCAATTGGATTAAATATCAATGGAAGCCAAGCGGAGAAGTGGATCTACACCTAGGCTCAAAAGGCTTCTTTATAGAAGTTTTCATGAACCTGGAAGATAGGGATAAGATCTTTGAGGGGGGGCATACTTCCACACCTCAGCAGGACTGTACATGTGCCCATGGAAGGAAAACTTCTCCCCAGAGAAAGAAACTTTAAAAAATGTACCTGTATGGCTGAGACTTTACTCCTTGTCGTTATATTACTGGCTATCTTCCACCTTTGAAGCAATAGGGAACAAACTGGGAAAATATGTGAAGGCATTAGAAGAAACCCTAAAAGGACGATACGCATCCTATGTAAGAATCTACATAGATATGTATGTGTCGGGGGTAACTCCCAGAATGCATAAGCTTGGAATTCAGGGATGAGGATTGGATACAAAACTTTGACTATGAGTAGATACCCTTCAGATGCAGAATATGTCATGAACATGGACACCTAATCAGAGAATGTCTGATCATTAAAAAACAAGAAGTGGAAAACACCAAACTATAGCAGGATGAGGATGGGTTTATAAAACCAAACCATAGAAACAGAGCTAACAAGAAACAAAGTAAAACCCCAACAGGGAGAAATTCGGAGGCCGGGAATAATAAAGAAGGACAGGACAAGATCAACAAAGGGGAGGATGGAGGAAAGGAAAAGACAAAAGATAAAGAAGTCAAGGAACAAGCAACAAATGAGGATACAGATAGCCCAAGAAAGGAGATGGGAAAGAGGGGTAGCGCAACTCCTATGGACGGAGAAACCAGAGATACCCCCACCCCCATGTAGGAGGAAGACGGAGACGAGGAAATGACCCCAAGCGAGGTAGGAACAAAACATCTTGATCTCAGATACATTGTGGAAAGGGAAGGGATCGATCTCTCGAACATACTGGAGCAATGAAAAAGAAAGGGTGTAGACAATGTACTAGCAGAGAAACTAGACTGCATCCAATACCTATTCCTCCTAAGGGAGGAAGCCAAATACAGAGGGCTCAAGTGCACACACAGGGTGATAGGACACCTAGGAATCAAAGTAGGCAAAGGACAACCGCAACTCTCACCCAAGCAAACACGAAGGAAAAAAGGAAGGAAAACAAACAGCGTAGCCCTACAAGAACTAGGAGCTCTGCTAATAAACTCAGGTAAGATCAAAAATCTCTTTCCCAAATCCCCCCCACATGTTTAAATGAAGATTATAACATGTAATATAAGAGGCCTAAAAATCCCATGAAAGCAGAGAATTCTTAGAAATAGACTTAGGAAGGAACAACCGGACCTTTGTTTCATCCAAGAGACAAAATGCACTGTAGACAGAATGGAAACAATCAGCAAAAAACAATGGAGCAAGTACAAGATGTTGGCTTTCGAAGGACAACAAATGGCAGGAGGTATCCTCACCTTGTGGAACTCACAAGTGATGAACCTAATAACAGTTGAGGCTACCAGGCACACACTTTTGGTTAACATGCAAATCATTGGGAATACGGTGATGATTCTATGCACTAATGTGTATGGACCCCAAATGCTAAAGGAAAAGAGAAGAATGCTTCTACACCTAGAAGACCTAAAAGCCCACTCCAGCAACCTCCACTAGATCCTGGCAGGGGACTTCAACATCATCACATCACTTGCAAAGAAAAAAGGAGGCACCAGGAGATTGGATAGAGATGCGGAAGAATTCTCAATGTTCATAGACACAACGGAGATGGTGGACATTAGAACCAATAATGGGCATTTCACTTGGAACAATAAATGGATAAATCAACATCAGGTTGTGATAAGACTAGACAGATTCTTGGTGTTGGAATCCATCATTATGCAGGGGTTAACCTTAGATTGCAACATCCTTCCCTGTGGGGGTTCTAATCACTGGCCAGTACAACTGGAAGCGGACTTCCCAACCACCCCGAAGAATAGACCATTCAGATTTGAGAAATTCTAGATTGAACACCCCACCTTCAAGGAGAACATCAACCATTGGTGGCGGGAGGAACAACCGGAGCAAGGGACATGGATGTTCAAACTCTATAAGAAACTAAAGTACATCAAATATAAGATCAAGGAGTGGAACAAGGAAATTTTTGGCAACATAAACCAAGAGAAGAAAAATATTGAAGAAAGAATGAGAAGACTCCAGGAAGTTTGCATAGCGAAGGGCTATACAGAGGATTGAAAAAAGGAAGAGATCCAAGTGACCCAAGAATGGGAAGGAAGATGCTAGCAGGAAGAAATTCTATGGCACCAAAAGTCCTGAATCATATGGCTAAAGGATCGAGGGAGGAACACCAAGTTTTTTCATAGAACAACCACTTTCGGAAGAGCCCACAACAAAATCTTGAAAATTAAGGATCATGATGGGATCGAGAGAGAATCCCACAAGGATATTGAAAATACCCTGGTAATCCACTTCCATGGGATAGCCCAGGAACCCAACAAAGACTGAACAGAGGACATCCAAAGGATAACGCAACACATCCCACATCTATTCATCGAGGAACAGAATAACAACCTAAACAAATCCATAGCTAAGGAGGAAATTGATCAAGTGATCCAGGAGATTCCCAACAGGAAAGCCCCAGGTCCAGATGGTTTCACAGTGGAATTCTTCAAAGCCTGCTGGGAAGTGGTCAAACACGATGTTTATAGGGTGGTGGAGGACTCTAAATGGTCGGCCTTGATCCTAAAAGCATTAAATGTCACAATGATTACTCTAATCCCCAAAGAAAATGAAGCAAGGACCCCTGATCGCTACAGACCCATAGCTTTATGCAATGTGGTTTACAAGATAATCTCCAAAGTCATCCAATAGATTGAAACCCCTCCTACTCACACTGATTTCAAAAGAATAGGCGGGTTTTGTGGAAGGACGAAAAATCATGGAAAACATCATCCATGACCATGAGCTAATCCACACCTTGAAAATCCAGAGGAGAGGGGGGATGATAATACAACTTGACCTAGTAAAATCCTATGAAAAAATTAGTTGGCACTACATGGTTAAGACTCTGGAAACCTTTGGTTTCACCCAACACTGGATCAACTGGATTATCAACCTAGTCTCAACGATAAGTTACTCACCCCTGATAAATGGAGCCCCATCCAAACCCTTCTGTCCCACTAGAGGCATCAGACAAGGAGACCCGATATCCCCCTTCCTATTCATCCTGATGATGGAAGGTCTCAGTCAAAGCATAAAAAGCGCAACAGCAGCAGGAGAAATAACAGGCCTCAAACCTTTTGAAAACTACCCTACTTCCACACACCAACAGTTAGTGGATGACACCTTAACCCATGGCATGCCCACAGTCAAGGAAGAAAAAACTTTCAAAATGATCTTAGAAGAGTTTGGGGAAGCCTCGAGAGCCAAGATCAACCATTCCAAATCGATGATCTACTTTTTCAACACCAACTCTGCAATCCAAAGGAACCTGGAAAGTATTTTGGGCTTTGATCACAAAACTCTCCCAACTAAATACTTGGGCATCCCCCTGATGAATAGAGCATACAAAATGGAAACTTGGGAAGGAGTGCTCAACAAGCTACAGGAGAGGGTGAAAAAATGGACGTATAGATCCCACAACCTTGCGAGGAGACTTATACTAACCAAGACGGTTCTGCAAGCAATTCCAACCTATATGATGTTCGTATTTCCTACTCCCAAAGGAATACTACAAAAAATAAGGACCATCCAAAGGGACTTCTTATGGTGAGGAGAGAAAACAAAGAAAAAATAGGCCCTGGTGGCTTGGGAGAAGGTTTGCAAGCCAAAATGCAGAGGACTGGGGCTACAAGACCCACAAGTAAGAAACGAAGCCTATGGGGAGAAACTCTAGTGGCGATGGGTTAAATAAACTTCTTCCCCATGGGAAACCATCTGGAAGGCCAAGTATGCCCCGAACATAAACGACTAGGACCGAATTCATTTTATGGGCACCGGGGAGGGTTTAGCCATCTGGAACCTAGCTTGGCACAACAAAACCTGGGTCCAAACACACATATTATGGGAATCAAGGAATGGTAAAATAGCCAGATTCTGGGAGGATGCCTGGCAACAGGAACCCAAAATGGGAAATCCGGACAAGAAGGAACTCCAACGGGACATGATCGTGCAAGGAAAAACCAAATTCCACCACTATTGGAAGCAGGAAATAGATCGAAACATATGGATAATCTGGGAAAATCTCAATTCCCAAACTAGAGATCAGATCACAACAATCACGAAAGAGGTGGAGGAGGAACTGGGGAAAAGGAAAATTGTAGTCTCGGAAGAAGAAGACCAATTAAGATGGGGTTGGAAAAATGGCAGGGAATTCAACTTGAAGGAAGCCCAACATTACATCATGGACCAATACCAAGAAGACCCAACACAACTATGGGATGAGCTCTGGAGCAGCCCTCAGTAGCCAAAAATAAAAAATTTCAAATGGTTAGTACTTCACAACTGAATTCTAACCTAGGAAAACCTAAGGAAAAGGGGCTTCATAGGCCCGTCACGGTGACACCTCTATCAAGCTAAGGAAGAAACAATGAATCATCTCCTCGATGATTTTACCTACACAGCAGAGATCTAGGAATGGGCGGTAGGTATTTTTTGATAGTCCAATAGGACCCGAGGTAACATCTGTGCAACCATCAACAACTGGAATGAGAGTTATAGCGAAAATGAAGAGGTGAATCTATGTTGGACTCTCATTCCAGGGATGATCATATGGACAATATGGAAAGAAAGGAATCGGCTCATCTTCAAGAATGAAAGCCTTCTGGAAGGGAAAATCAAAGAAAAAATAATCTCCATTACAAGAGAAACAATGCAGAGCCACAACTGCCAGAATTGGAAAGTGCAAATCGCAAGTCAGGACTCTAGAGTCCTAGAATCTTTTCACCTAAAAGATGGGTGCAACCGAACACAAATAGGATGGCCACCACAACTCCAAATAGGTGAGTGCGACTGGAATCCCCCTCTAAAAGGGTCCCTCAAGTTGAATTTCGACGGGGTGGAAAAAGGAAACCCAGACATGATAGGAATGGGCAGGGTAATCAGGAATAGTGGTGGCAACATAATCTAGTTTCACACTGGGAGTATGGGAAAGTCAACTAACAACGCAGCGGAATTCGGAGCCCTGGAGATTGGCCTCGAGATTCTAATCCATAAAAGGATGAAAAACATTATCGTGGAAGGTGAATCCACTCTGGTAATCAACATAGTGAAGAGACTCCAAAATGGCACCAGAGTGGGCAAAGTTCAGAGACACTGGTGCTTGGCACACTCCCTACAAAAAATCCAGGAACATCTGCAAAAGATGAACACATTGGAGTTATGTTGGGTACGCAGGTCAGCAAATGGTTTGGCAGACAGAATCTCTAATCAAGGGGTCAGCAAGGAAGGATCAAAGTTAGACACCACCTAGAGCAACATCCCAAATGGTCAATTTAGAACAGACTACATACAACTAGCGACAAAAGACTGTGATAGCAGCTTAAGTACGGGAGGACACATTGAGAGGAGCAGTGCAAGGCCAATAGGTCGACACGACAAATCAAGGAAGAATATTCATAACCAACACTTGATTACAAGTGACAATGCGGGATCAGACCACACAACATATGGGGGTACGACATCAAGTTCACATCAATAGGAAAAAGAGCAGGGTTAGTGCAAGGGAAAGTACAAATGGGAATCAGCAGGTCGTGAGTGATGTAGGACAAAAAATGTTACCACACACCAGTAGGGTCACACCTCTCCCAAGAAAAGGTACGGGGAAGAACAACATTGGTTACACAATGAGCAGGGGCAATGGTCGACGCAGGGATAATGGACGGATTGTCATGGTCACACATACCAAGACAGACAAAAAGGACGGGAAGGACCACCTCTACGGGAAGACCATGATTGCAAGGATGAGTCCACAATAGGAGAATTTCCATAAGAGTTGAAGCACTAGGAATAGATGCAGACGAGAAAAGCGCAACAGCAGAAGCCACCACAAAAATAAGGGCCCGGAAAGAAGGAACCCCTGGGTCAATAGGAACAGGAGGAGAATTCAAGGAAAGAACCGCCACAATCCAGCCAAGATGGTGTGTATGAAGACAACGCACACCAAAAGAAACACCCAGATGGAAGAAAATCTAACAAGCCATAGAATGATTTCAAGGATGGAGCAAGCGGCCCGAGATGCCAAGGGTACCTTCCAAGCATTGGTCGAACCGAAAGGAAAAGAAACCATCACTAGGTGGGAGAGGGAAATCACTGCCAAGGGCAAGGGCAAAGCCTGGGAAGAACTGAGCCAGGAAGCGGACTGGATAACAGACCCAGAGACCACGCATTCCAGGGAAACCCTCTACCATAAGATGGTAGAGATGATAAGTATGGAATGAAATCACCTAGTTGACAAGAGTCATGAAAACACATCCATAAAAGTGTAGACCATAAAAATAAAAATAAAATGAGTTTTTATGTTTAGTTTCCTTTATTTTGAAACTTTGTAGGTTACTAATCTACCATTCTTAATCCAATGAATTTAAGGTTAATGGTTTATAGATAATTGTTAAGTTTTGAAGGTTTAGAGTCATTCATTTTACTTTTCTTATCAACTAATATGGACTTGTTCAAATCCCTTTGAAGTCCAATTGTTATCTTTTGCACCAAAACATCATCTATATTTCCTCAAGTTCGTATCCATGTTCAAATTTATATTTTCATTATCGTTAGTGTACCATTTTTTTCATTACTCTCTGATACACAATTCTTTGATTTATCAAACTTTTTAAACTTTGTTGATAGTCAAAATTATCATGAACAATTTGACATAAAAACCCTAACTATTAACTTATTAGGTTGGGCCAGGGGAACATTCATAAATTAATTTGGTGTCATAAGAGACTAAATTATATATGTGAGAAGTTACTAAATAACCTATCATCTAAGTGGAATGAATATTTGAAGTATAAAAATCTTAGTAGATGAATAGGTGAGAAGTAGATTTGATTGTTAATTCTTTAAAGTGACATTATAGATGGAAATAAGAGTGAGTACACCAACTTTTAACTTGTAAATTCCAATAAGATAATGATATTTATAATGTTTTAACATATAAAGTGACATTATAGATTAAAACAAGGTTGCATGGAAGCGGAGTCACTGGCAGGTTGGGATGGGAGTAAATATGACCTAGTACAGACATGTGGCTAGAAATTTGAAATACATTGAAATACTTTTATACATAGGAAATATGTACTTTTGTAATGGATCGCGGGTTATCGGGCTGGCGATATAAAAAAAGCACCAACAGTTCCGTGATACAGAAATTGGGCCTCTGATGTTCTCTGCGATACAGAAATGGAGGAGTGCAATTGTGAACTATAGAAATTCATCACAAGTAAAAAAATTATACATACGAAATATGTACTTGTATAAAGTAGATATTTACTTTTATACATACGGAATTTCTACTTTTATAAAGTATGGGAAAGAGATTTTATAGAGGATGCAGGGATCCCTCATTGCATACTTAGCCAGTTTTTGGATCACGGGTTCTCGGGCTGGCGGGTTCAAAATTGGGCCTCTGATGTTTCGTGGCCTACAAATAGCACCGATAGTTTTGCGATATACAAAATGATAGGCGAAGTTTAGTTTGCTTTAAAAATAAGGCTTTTCTTGGACAGAAAGATATAGCATTTCCGAATTAGTTTTCTTTGCACACGTTTTATAGAGCAGGCAGGGACCGGTCATTCCATACTTCACCAGTTTTTGGATCGTGGGCATTGTCGAATCAGTTTTCTTTGTAATTTATCAAAAATTAATAATGTTTGTTACATGTTTCTGGAAATTGGCGGGTTCAAAATTGAGTCTATGATGTTATGTGGCCTACAAATAGCACCGACAATTTCGCGATATACAAAATGACAGGCAGAGTTGCGGACTATTAAAATTTACAAAAAATTAATGTTTGTTATACAATAGAATAGTAATAACATTTTCCCGAATTAGCTTGCTTTAAAACTAAGGCTTTTCTTGGAAAAAAAAGATATAGCATTGTCGAATTAGTTTTCTTTGTACATGTTTTATAGAGCATGCAGGGAGGGGTCATTCCATACTTCCCCAGTTTTTGGATCACGCGTTCTCGGGATGGTGGTTTCAAAAATAGGTCTCTGTTGTTCCGTGCCCTATAAACAGCATCGAGAGTTCCACGATATACAAATTGAGAAGCGGCGTTGCGAACTATACAATACAAACTTATTATAAAATAAATAATGTTTGTTACATATCTCTGGAAATTACATCAACATTTAAAACATCAACATCGTTGAAGACAAAAAAATAGCATACAATAGGAGACAAGAAATGTATCATATCCGAATTAGTTTTATTTGGAACAAACAAGAAAGGTTCCTGGAAACCCAAAATTTAGTATACAATAAGGGCATTGTCGAATCAGTTGTCATTGGAATTTATCAAAAATTAATAATGTTTGTTACATGTTTCTGGAAATTCAAATGCGTTTGCAATATAGACTGGGATTGGTGCTCCCGCGGACCATAAAAAGAAATAAGTACAAGAATTAGGAATGTTGAAAGAAGTGCACGACAATAGAGAGGAAGACCTGAAAAGAAGAAATTGGAAGTTAAGAGTGTTTGGTTACAGTTTTCTATTAAAAGAGGACATAAGTGGATTGATAAAGAAGAGAAGATGACAGCATAGACTTAAATTGGATTGATAAACAAAACAAGATGGAAGTATAAACTCACTATGAAGCCGATGCATTTTTGTTGCTGTCGTCGATGGGCATTGTAGTCCTGTTGACCGGTTCTTGCCCTTCTTGGAACTATTCTTCGATGTAGCTTTTCATGGGGGTTTTGTTGGTTTCATCCCGGATTTCTATGTCGTAAAGGTCGGTTTCTAATTTCCTTAGATCCATTGAAATACTACGCAGAGTCTATTCAATTTCTTCATTTTGTGAGGCATAGTCCAGTACCCAGCGCTCATGCTCATCTAGACAATGTTCAAGTATGTTGTAAAACTTTTCGAAAGACAACCCCTTTAAAATATCAACTTGTTCCTTGAAGGCTTATTTGGTGACTGACAAGGATTTGAGAATTAAGTTAGGATCTTGAACCTCGTTGGTAGTTCTGGCTAAGTCCAACTAGATCGGGCTTATGAATAAATCTTCATTTTCTGATATGACTTGTTTACATGACTTGACAATGAGCTACAGGTTGTCAACTTTCTTTTTCCAGCATGCTTTTACTTTTTTGGTGCGCTTTGGCGAGGGGAGTTTCTCCTATCTTATTTTCAGTTCCGATGTGTTGTTGGCATATTTGGCAAAAGGGGCCAGTACCTGATCACAGAAAAGCTGTCCATTTTTTAAATTCGTCTCCAATTTTTCCAGCAAACCATTGGCCTTCTTTCTGAAGGAAACTAAATTTTGCGATAGTTCCCAGGCTTCAGTAACTACCTGCATTATTTTGTTGATGTTATTATCTACAAGGGCTCTAGAGCATGCAAGGAGGGTAGAGGATACTTTCATCTTCACTACAGTGGTAGAAAGCACCATTTTTGCCAAAGGACTGGCAAATTCTAGAGTTGTAAGGAAAGCCTGCTCAAATTCGTTGAGCCGTTGTTTCATATTGTCATTTTCTTTCTAAATTCCTCGAATGGAATCATGAAGAATGTCACCGGTTCCCTGGTGAAATTGGCAGATTTGGGCCGACAAAATTTCGCTAAAGTTAATCTCTGCGCTATTTTCAATGACCAAACTTTTAGATTGGTTGTCAAAAATAGCGCTCTTTATTACGAAGGATTAATCTATGTCAAAAAAGTCAATGTTCAATATTTCCACTGTGGATGACCCAATTTTTTGCATGTGCTCAGCTTCAATTTCAAGTTGCAGTTTTACACTTTCAATTTGGGGTTCCTCCGCCTGCCCTACATTGTTTTTTTCTCTTCTTCATCAGTGGAATTTTGTGAGAACTATAAATATTTATGCAAGGAGGGTTGTTATCTCCTCCTCTGTTTGAATATTTATGGGTTTCTTTCTTACTGGGGTGGGCCGTCGAAGATATGCTTCGTGATGTCGTGCTCTTGGGAGTGTTGGCGGGGGACTGGGTACTCTTCTCACCAAATACTTTTCCATGTTGTCTGTACAATTCATTAGCACTTTTCAATCTCTCTGCATCGCAATCGGCAGAAGTAGGATTGTTGTCGACACTGTTCCTGTCTTGGGTCAGGTGTGTATGGATAAAAGAGGTGTTAAAGCCAACACCCAGTAAATGTTCTCGAAAAATGTCATTAGGGTCGAACCCTTTTAGCCTTTTAGTGTACGTTAGGTTCAATTTCTTGAAATGGGAAGCAAACTCGTCAATCTTGTTGATGTTTCTGCACACGAAGTCTCCGACTTTCCAGGGCAGAGGAATGAACTGTTTTTTTTTTGTCATGGAAAAAATGCAACCAGTGGTTGTATTGCCTTGCTATTTCTGCAAAAAACATCTTGTCCTTGATGTGGCATGGAAGGAAGGAAGGATTTTCCTTAGAGCCAAAGACCATGAGGACACTGTGATTTTCCTCTTTCTCAAGTGTGCCCTTCCTGTTCAAAAACTTGGTTGCTTGGCCAGACATCTGGGAAGCATCCTTGCCTAATAGTAAATCTTTGAAAACTGAGACAAAGCCATTAAAAACTTCACAAAAACAATGGGAGGCCTTGTGTCTCCACAGTGCCTCATGCCAGAATGTTATTGGGTCGAATCCATAGTTTATTTTATTGGAAAGAAAAAATTTTGGAAATGGACAGCAATACACAATTGCGAAAATCAAGTAGGATGACATATAAAATTGATTCAATTCTTTGAATCATGACAACTGGGAGCAGATCTCAATCGAAATTAGCTTCCCCCAATCGAAAATGTATTTTTCCTTGACTGTGAAATACAAAATATAAATAATTATATGGGAAATGCTTGTTGTGGATGTATGTCCCGTTATTCTTGTAACCAGCCAAGCAATTTCCCGGAATGGATTTCTAAAGGAACTTACCTATAGCCTTTTGATATCTTCAGGAACTATTGTCGGGTCTTCGAGGAAGTCCGCTAAGATGTTCAACCCATTATGATGTTTTTCTAGAAACTGTTTGCAGTCTTGTCCTCTGAACGTCAATGTTGGGTTCGTCAATTTTAACATCTCGCGGAAGAGCTGAGGTGACAAAGAAACAGGAGAATGGTCGCGTAGTGGAATAATTCTTTGGCCTAGAATATATTTTTCGGCGCACCAAGAGACCACCTCCTTAGAGTCAAAAATGTCAGGAATGCAGCCTGCACGAGCGATTCCAGAGGTCCAAATCACTTTGTTTTGGGCGGAACGGGATGAATAGTAAAAGTATGCCCTATACCACTGAAAGATCTGGTCCTCTTGTGTGAACATATTTACTATATCTCCACAAAAATGTTGTCAACCTGGTGCCATAAGTCTACAAGAACGTTTATTTTTTCCAGATGATAAATGAAATAAAAAGTTGGAAGGGATAATATAACCCTGCGCAAATTTTGGTCGAAAGCATGTGAATGGGAGATGTCCTCGAGACGTTCGTTGATTAATGAAAATTTGGATGGTTGTTGCATGATGCGTTGTTAACATTAAATAGTACTAATTGCATACATAGAAATGTCAACATGTTGGATATTGCAATGAGTGATTAAGCATTGTAGATTTCTTAAGCGGCCCAACACGAGGACGCGTGTTGGAGATGAACAATCAGAAGGGACAAAATAACTCTCCGCACATCTTGGTTTAATGCATAATAATGGGAGATCTTCTCGAGGTTTTCGGCCATTAATGAAAATGTTTAGGGTTCCTGCATGATCAGTTGTTAGCATGAAAGGTTTCTAATTGCATAGTAAGAAAGTACGGAGGTCGCGGGCAGGGGAAAAAAGACAGCTACAAAACAAGGTTGCAACGTACAAGCATTGAGGGTGAGGGCGCGAGGGTCAAATTGTATGTCTCGGAACTTTTTGAGTGCAATACGCATAACAACGAAGAGGATATGTTAGGACAGCTGGAAGCACGGGAAGTTAGTGGGGATGGAAGGCAACGAGAGATAATTTGAAACATTTGTGAGCAGTGGTAGAGTGACCACACTGGAATTGTAGATTTCGTGAACCCGGCAATAGGAGAATCCAAAATAGGATGAGAAGGTGTCTGCAAAGGAGGCGAGGTCTGGACCTTCTAATTGTATCGCTTTGAACATTTGAATGCATAATCTGTAACACGAAAGAGCTGACGATGTCAGAATCCAATAGTCAATTTGTATATTGCAGAGAGTGCAATCCCAACTGTTTCATACCTCTATGTCTAGTTGTCAGTACTAAGAGATAATTTAGTATTCAAAATAATTTTTTAGATACTATTAGATAGTTCATAGGGACTAGCATACGTAAACAATGGCAATCTCCACCCCGCCAGTCCTGCATTACGTGTGTCAATTTGTATATCGCGGAACTACGAGTGCTATTTGGAGGACATGAAACAATGGAAGTGCAATGTTAAGTCAGATACTCTGTAGGTTTGCTTGTCAATTTGTATATCGCGGAACTGTGGGTGCTATTTGTAGGCCACAAAACAATGGAGGTCCAAGTTTGTCCCGCCCGCCCGAGAACCCACGGTCCAAAATGTCGCTAGATATCGAATGTGGAATTTGTACATGTTCTATAAAATATCATGGGAATTAGTACATGCTCTGTAAGATATCATGTGCATACTTTATAGTCCCATAATACATGGGAAGAAACAAAAGGGAAAAAGAACGGAGTAGTTAGCAGTGGAATTGTAGATCACCAAAATTTAGAGTGGAATTGTAGATCACGGAAATTTAGAGTGGAATATGTATATAACAAAAAAACATCGAAAGCATCGAAAGAGATAGCGGTCGGTCGGATTCGTTGTCGAATTATATAGATGGAGATAAACATATGTCAACCCGCCAACGCCGGAGCTACATATTTTGTGAACCGGGAAACAGGAGGATCCAAAACAGACTGAGAAAGTGTCTACAAAGGACGCAAGGCCTGGACCTTCTAATTGTATCGCTCCAAACATTGGAATGCATAATCTGTAACATGGAAGAGCGGACAATGTTGGAATTCGGTAGTCAATTTGTATAATGCGGAGAGTGCAATCCCAACTGATTTGTAACTCTGTGTCTAGTTGTCACTACTAAGAGCTATTTTGGTATTCAAAATAATTTTTTAGATACTGTTATACAGGGAAAAAATAAAAACTAAAATAACTTTTTAGATACTGTTAGATACTTCATAGGGATTAGCATCCGTAAACAATGGCAATCTCCACCCCTCCAGCCCTGCACTCTGTCTGTCAATTTCTATATCACGGAACTGGGAGCATTGTTTGGAGGACACGGAACAATAGCAGTGCAATGTTGAGTTAACCAGTCCGCAGGTGCGCTTGTCAATTTGTATATCGCGGAATTTGTGGTGCTATTTGTAGGGCACGGAACAATGGAGGCCCAATTTTGAGCTCGCCCGCCCGGCTGAGAACCTGCAATCCAAAATGTCACTAGGTATGGAATGAAAAATTTGTACATGTTCTATAAAATATCATGTCCATATTTTATAGTCCCATAATACACAGGAAGAAAATAAGGGAAAAAGGATGGAGAAGTTCGCAGTGGAATTCTAAATAATACACGGGAAGAAGAGAAGGGAAAAAGAACCAAGTATCTTGTAGAAGAACATCTAGTGTTTGCTTATTAATGCAAATTCTTGCGAATTCCTGCTGAGTTCTCACCAGTTAACGCATAAAGTGAAGATCACGGAAGTATCTTTCGTACCACTATGTCCACTTGCCACTAGTAAGAGCATTGTTGATGTATATGAGGAAGGACGCGAAGTTTTTGGCGATGGAAAGAAGCAACAGATACTTTGAACAAACTTAATGTATACAAGGAACCCACGGTGGAATTGTAGATCACGGATGTTTTGAGTGCAAGATGTATATAGCGGAACGATAAGCAGCTCATTTCGCAAGCGGCATCCCCGCAGCAGCGAGCATAAAATTGGCTAAGTATGAAAAGGAACAACGGTCGATCGAATCCATCGTGCGAGGATATATATGGAGATGTTAAGGCATGAATTGCAGATCATGGAAGTATCTTTCATACCATTGTGTCCACTTGTCACTAGTAAGACCATTGTTGATGTAAGTCAGGAAGGACACGAAGTTGCTAGGTATGCATATCAGCAACAGATACTTTGAACGAAGTTAATGTATACGAGGAACCCATTGTAGAATTGTAGATCACAGATGTTTTTAGTGCAAGGTGTATATAGCGGAACAATAAGTAGTTGGGCTCGCAAGCGTCAGCCCGCAGCGGGGGGCATAAAATTTGGAATAGAACAGTGGTCGGTCGGATCCATCTTGCGAGGATATAGATGGAGATGAAGACATGTCAACCCGCCGTACATAGAAAGATGACTAAGTATAAAACCAGAAATCCATAATGAACGGGAAAAGAAAAATGGGAAAAGAGATAAGTATTTGAGAGTCGAAAAAACATTTTTTCCCGCTTATTAATGGAAATGTTTTTGAACCTCTGTTGGCTTCTCACTAGTAAAAGCATTAAGTGCACATCACTGAAGTTATTTTCCTGCAACATGTATATGACGAAACAGGGGACATAGGTGTTGGATAACGCGAACCCGGGGCCTGGTGTCCAGATAACTGGCTAAGTATTGGCCAAGACAAAGTTTTGATATCTATTTCAACAGTGTTCATACTAGTATCTATCAATGGAGAAATTTTTCATATTTATCTGAATAGTATTCATACTAATATATATTAATGGATTATTTATGTTTCAAATGCAAATGATCTCCCAATTTGCAAGATGCTCTTTGGCTCGCAAATTTCGTTGAAACCAGGAAAATTTTGACTGCAAGATGTACATAGCACAACAAGAAACATGAATTTGCATTGTGGTCTCAATGACATAAATTCCTTATCATCTATTCATCTTGTATTCATTGCAATGACATCAACAAACGGTGGCTCTCCATAAACATCAATATCTAAATTAAATTAAAGGAAATCAAAATTTGCTATGACTTTAAGTAATTAAAGCATAAATTGCAAACTACGGAAGTTCCTAGGCTGCAATATGTATATGATAGAACACTGGACATATTTGTTTAATACCGCAAACCCAAACATATCTGCCTAAGCTTTGCCGAAGAGGAAGTTTTCTGTATTTTTTCCAATAGTACTGATATTAGTATATATGCATGGATATTATCAAATAGAACAAGCTACAATTCATCCAACATACTTCACAGGAACATTGCGTCAACAGTTCAGTTGCCTTGTTGTAACTCATGAATTCATTCTATTTACGGAACCCGAAGAATGGGAGCAAAACGGGTCCTCCAATTTCTTTCTTTATATACAAAGCTGGCGCCACATACGTATGGCCTATGAAAAAGTATTTTTAAATGTAAAATGTAAAGAAAGAACAAGCCAGGTTTTATTTAGATTGAAGTAGTGAGCAGCAGAAACAAAATATTTTCCTTCATGTTTAACGACATAGGGGAAGAAGCTACAAAATACAATTAAAACAAATACCAGAAATTGGAAAATAATATTAAGAAATAAACCGAAATTATTCTATATTCAAATAAGATGTGTTACAAAATACAGTTGAGGCTATTTGTGACAACGATTGCGATTTTTCTTGTCATCAACCAATTAAAGATATGTGCATTGATAAAGCTTCTTCACACTTTTCTTGACGTTCAAACTCTTTATTCGTAAAAAAATGAGTTGAATATCAATTTTGGGTTTTGTACTTAATCGGTGTTGTGAAGTACACCTATCCCAGTTTTTTGAATACCTTATTTCTTCCATATATGGCCTGCTTGCAATGGCTACTTATTCAACATTCCATTTTTTTCAAGTATTAATTTCCGTCTACCGTCGAAAAGTTGGGGTTTAAGGTGTTTTCTTTGCAATGTTCCTGAGCATTCACATTCGAGACAATTTAGAAATGTGATTCAGGCCAATTTCAAAGTGAACAGAGTCGTTTTATGTCACAACAGTTAGGGCAGGGGAAAAAATTTAAGTATATAGTGACTGGTATTCTCCCTATATTCGATCGTCTGTTTGGTTGAGAAGCCTACCTGAGAATTTGTATGTGGAACTTCTTTGCTTTATTATAGTAAATTGGAAGAAACATCCAGCCCATATGCAAAATGAAAATCTATTGAGGTACATAAATTCTTTCGGTAGCTGAGGTGTGGCAAGTGCATCAAATGCTGCAGAATGCACCAGAATGCATCAAAATATATCTTTCCTCATAGAAAGGGAGGTATGGCGGCCCACAAAAAGGTCTGGAATGTTCGGAGGTGACACCTAATATGTGGACTCTACAACTACATCCATAGGAAACCGAACAAACTTTGACAAAGAACATGGCTTTTTGTCAAGTCGGCTACCAGAGCCACATGCAAGTCATCAAAGTATGAAATAGAAACTCTTGTAGAGATAATATGTCGTTTTATCCACCCATACATATTTTTTTACCAACCTTCGAGGAAGACAAATACTTGTACGATCTCTACAATTCGATGCAGTGTCCAAATCTGTGTTGTTGGAAGAAACTATATACTTAAACGAAGAACTATCTTGCAGGTGACCTAAAAATCCATTACAATTCTGAGCAATAAAACAAAGAAGTTCAACAAACAAATTTCCAGGCAACCTTTTCAACCAACCAAAGCATCGAACACAGGGAGAACACCAAACATACTTGTTCTTTTTTTTTCGTCCTCTCTGAGTTTCTCTTGTATAACAGAATTTTTTTTTACTCAAATCTCACGTCACATAAAACCAGTCTCTCTTCTTTCATATGCCCCTCGATTTCATCTCTAATTTGTCTTACATGTCCATGACCAAGAAAATTAGAACAAAGGCACCCTAAAGTGCAACTCTTTAATGATAGAGAGAAATGGAAATAATTATTTAAAAGCAAGGTTGGATGGTCTTCTGTACATTTTGTGTTGATTCCTTTTAATGACAGATGTTCTCGATATTTTCAGTTATTAATGCCAATATTTTTGAATATGTACACTGAAAGTGACTAGCAGCACGTATTAAAATTCTCATATCCGAGCATATTCTCAAATCTGACATCTAAGATATGCACAATATTAAAGAGGGACATGACGTGAAGGCCTCTGTAGGTCACATGTTCGTGAACTATGTTGAAGCTTTTAAGAAAACTAAAATTGCACAAGCAAAAAAAATAAAATAAAAATTATTTTCGCCAATTCAAAATGCAAGCAAAAAGAAATTACCAGATCCCATAATATTTGGTTGTCTATTCATTTTAATGGCAAATGTCCTCAAGCTTTCCAGTTATTAAAGCCCATCATTTCAAAATGCACAATATTAAAGAGGGACATGACGTGAAGGCCTCTATGGGCGACACATTCGTGAACTATGCTGAAGCTTTTAAGAAAACTAAAATTGCACAAGCAAAAAAAATAAAATAAAAAGTATTTTCGTAACTTCAAAATGCAGGCAAAAAGAAATTACCAGATCCCATAATATTTGCCTATCTATTCATTTTAATGAGAAATGTCCTCGAGATTTTCAGTTATTAAATCCCATCATTTAGAAATGCACAATATTAAAGAGGGGCATGACGTCAAGCCCTCTATGGGCGACACGTTCGTGAACTATGTTGAAGCTTTTAAGAAAACTAAAACTGCAGAAGCAAAAAAAAAAAAAAAAATCGCAAATTCAAAATGCTGGCAAAAAGGCGCTTTCATAGGTAAGGCACTTTAGTACTCAATTTTCTTCAAATTCAATGACATTTTTATTATTTGATTAAAGGGGAAAAAACATCTGACAACCTAGAAGGAAGGTCATATATGATGGACAACTCATTGGCATAAGCCATAGCAAGAATGTGAAATGAGTTTCTAATAACCACGAAACTACGTTGTGTTTGAGTCTTCAGCTTTCCCTTCTTGTTCAAAATCAAAAACAAGGGTTGAATATTAGTCTATCTATTTATTTTAATGGGAAATGTCCTTAAGCTTTCCAATTATTAAAGCCCATCTTTTTGAACCTATCTGGTCGATTCTAATTTTTGAAAGCATATTTAATGTGTATTGGGAAGCGTTGAATGTAGCGACGATGGAGCCCTATGTAACAGACATTACTACTATTTTTCAGTTTTTGTCGACGAGCGTATGTAGAACGTACGTAAAGAAAAGTAATTCGAGAATGTTATTTTTCCTGCACATGAGCCCTTGAAATTCAAATAGTCCGCAAGTTCGACTGTCTATTTGTATATAGCAGAAGTACCTGTTCTATTTGTAGGACATGGAACAACAGTGGACGAAGTTAGAGCCCGCCAGCCTGAGAACCCACGATCCAAAAAATGCTTACTATTTTTTTTGTGTGTTTTTTTGTCCACCGGGGTATGTAAAATGACGTACGTAAAGTAAACTATTTCGACAATGCTATTTTTTCTGGACATGACAGCCTTCAAATTCAAATAGTCTGCAAGTCCGATGGTCAATTTGAATATCAGGGAACTCTCTGATTCTCAATTTTCAGTCGCCCACCCCGAGAACCCGTGATGCAAAAACTGGCTAAGTATGGGACGAGGGCTCTGTGCATGTTTTATATATCTCCTTTACAAAATTACATATTTCCTATGTTTAATTTATGTTGTCCAGAAAACCTATAATTTGATAAATTTCAATGTCTTATGTCCAGGAGCCCTTCCTTTAAAGAAAACTAATTTGGAAATGTTAATGTATACACCATAGTTTGATACCACCTATCCACCAAGCCACATCCATAAAACTAGTTAAGTATGCAACTGAACGACGGTCAGTCGAAATGATCGTGAAACTCTCCGTTCTATTTGCAGGGCACGGAAGAACAGAAGCCCAATTTTCAGCCCGCCACCCCGAGAACCCTTGATCATTAACCTATGATGTTCAAGAAACCTATAACTTCATAAATTGCATTCTCTTCTATCCAGAAGGCTTTTTTTTAAAGAAAACTAATTCGGGAAAGCTAATGTATAGACCACACATGACCTGTCATAGGATGCAACTGAAATGCAGTCGCTTGGAATGACCACAGAAGCACAAGAAAGTAGAGTCAAACGCAGTTTAAAACAGAAAAGTAAAATGGAGAGAAGAGTTATATCTCCCACACAGCAAAAGGCAATTTTATAACTATGAAACCGTAGTAACACAAAATCCATGGAAAAAGCATCGGCAGCTATGAAATATATTTTTAGCTCGACAAACTCTGCTTCTAAGCGTAACATATGCAATTGACATCGTCTGCAATTCTTTACTCTGTTATTTTATCTTGATAAACCCATTTTTCAGCCCGCCAGCCCCAGAAGCCGCGATCATTAACCTATGTTGTTCAGGAAACCTATAATTTCATAAATTGCATTCTCTTCTGTCTAGGAGGCCTTCTTTTAAAGAAAACTATTTCGGCAAAGCTAATGTATACACTGAACACGACCTGTCATAGTTCGACAGAACTTATTCGCAAAGCCACGTCCATAAAGCTGGCTAAGTACGCAATCGAACGGTGGTCGCTCGGAATGACCACAAAATCGCGACAAACTAGAGTCAAACGCAGTTTACAATAGGAAAGTAAAAGGCAGAGAACATATATATCTCCCGCACAGCAAAAGGCACTCTCATAAACATGAAACCATAGTAACACAGAATCCATGGAAAACGCATCAGTAGCTATGAAATATATTTTCAGGCCGACAAACTCTGTTTCAACGCGTAACAGATGCAATTTACATTACCTGCCATTCTTAGTCTATTATTTTATCTTAATAGTATTCTACGCAAACCAAAGTGCAAAAAAATGTAACCAGAGATCCAACCGCACATGCACCATCCCAGCATTGAAAACCCTGGGAAAACAAGAAAAAGCACCAAATAAGAACCCAGCCAAAAAGCACCAAAAGGCCCAAGTGCAGGTGTAGGACAGAAACCCTGCAAAGTTGAATCAAGCAACAATAAACAGCATATAGTGAAGAAAGGAACAAGCAACAACCACCCGCCAGGAACAAGGCTCTTCCAATCGCGAATGAAAAAACCCAAACGTGCAAACTGCAACAACCTGAACAGGAAAGCAAGAACAATGAGAACATGCAAATAAGAAATCAGTGCCATGAAAAAAGCAAGCATGGACCAGTGAACCAGCAATGCCCCTGAAGCATATAAATTTTAAAAACGGAAGAAAATGTCTTGTAACAAGGCTATTAAGTAACCATTCAACACTACCAAACATGTTAGGTAAACATTTAAGTCTGTCAGAAATGCACTATAAACATTTAAGAAAAAAATTCAATGTGGCAGGTCTCTGACGTATCCCAAATAAATTCATATATTTTTTGTAACAATAGTTCGAACACCAGAGAATGTATTGCAAAGCCATACTTTGGATATGTCACCATATCAAACATTGCCATAAATTTACCTAGCATAAAATGCTAAACCAAACATTCGAATTAATGGTAGCATTAATCCACATTCGATGAATGCATAACAAAATTTATGATTCAAAAATGACCATATACTACCAAATACTTTGGAAATGCAAACATATTTTACATTGGGAATAGCAAAGGTGGAAATAAGACCTCCAATCCTTTGTCCAATTAGATCTTGACAAACATGATATTTTTTATTATATAAAAATCGATGTTTTCACTTCCCTTGTCCCAACAATAGACAATAGGCAAATATTTCTCGTCAACGCACAAGCTAATGCCAGGTCAAGGATTTATCGATCGCTATAGTCCCTCTATGCCTACGGCATGGACTAATAAGAGTGATTACACCAAATTTTATAAGATAATGATATTTATAATGTTTTAACATGTAATAATTGTAGTACATTTAGGAAACAAGATGGGATTAAGGATTTAAGCTCATTTTATTCATTCCACTTAGATGATAGGTTATTTAGTAACTTAGGGATGGAGGAAATTCATCATGTTTAGGATGAATGCGTAGTGAGTTATGTTGTTATGTGAATGAAAATAAGATATCTTGTTTTGGTCAAGGTAAATCTTAGTTTAGGTGTTAGAATATTTTATGTGGATTTTTTAATAGGTAACAAATACATTGAAATTATTTTTTATAATGTTTTTTTAAATCATTGAAATGTATTGAATGTATGTTTTTTATTTCGAATATAAAAAAATATATAGGGGAAGTATGGAGGGAACTATTCTTGATTTGATGGGAAACCAAGAAATAATCTTTGAATGATATTAGGTAAAGTGACAAATAATTAAGTTGAAGCATTATCACTTTATTAGGGGATGAATCTCCTTGATGTAAGGTGAGTTCAATTTTTATTGGGGACTACACTATAATTATCAAATTGATGTATAGTCTTTCCTCTCTGATTAATGGTAAAATTGCAAGGATTATCTAGGAAATACAGAAGGAAGCCAACATATTTGAATTAATAGAACAATATTATATGTTAAGGAAGCTAAATCATTAGGTAGATTAATTGGCCAATATGACCTCTCATTTAGATGGTGGAGTCCTTAGAACAAAAAATTGGGTAACCTCTTCCCCAACACCTTAACTCATTAACCTTAGTCATGATCAAAAAAATGCATGCAAGCTAACAGGTATACGAAGTGGTAAGGTAGATTAAATATGGGAAAGAGGCATTCAAGGTTATTTCCCTCATGATAATGGTTATGGATTTTTTTTTAAATGCCTATTGGAAAGATTTCATGGTTTCTCCTTTGGATTGTTTTGAGTGGAGATGAACCCAATTGGTTTGATTTGTCTTGGGTTGGATTGATTTTGGCTTTACATCCTTCCCCTTGTCTCAATTCACACTTCGATGCTTGGTTTATAAAGGATTCACTTTGGTGGAATGATGGAATTGATGCTAACTTTGTGGTATAGACTCTCCTAGTCTCTATGAAGATCCTTAGGAAGCCATTTTCTCTCTATGTGGAAAACAAGAAGGTGGGTTTTTTGAATTATTGTGGAAACTATTCTACCATTGATGGTCTTTCTATTCTCTATCGAAATTTGTTTGAAGGGAGGTTGGAAAAGGGATTTGGTAGTTGTTATGTATTTTATTTCTAGTGTAGCCCACAAAAGTTGGAAAATATATTTTGCATGTTCTATGTCGAAGCAGTATGGAATATCAATCACATTTTAAGCAATTCCCATTATGTGAAACTATTGACATTCATTAGGTTTTGAGAAGGCCCAAAAGTCTTAGTATAGATAATATGACCTCCATTTTATATGTAATAGGTATATTGCACTCTCAAGAGGAACTCATAAGCAATGAGTATTCCTTCATTATGTAAACTTAACACAACAAAAAGAGAAAACCTACAAGTTGAGTGCATTACCCTTTGGTAAATGGTTTCGAATTTGGATAAAAATGAATCCAAAATTGTTTTGTCTATTGGATCAGTTGGGTAAATTAAAGAAGATGAGAGAATCTAGCAGTAGCATGGAGACATGGAAATGATGGGTATGGACTAGGAATTTCATGCTATACTAGTGTTGTTGTTTGAGTCTCTCACTACAGAAATTATAACCTCCAAAGGATATGAATCCGCATGCATGCTTTTTTAAAGAGGTGGTACTTTTCTTTGGATTATGATTTTCTTTGCATCTTATATCAAAAATAATGTGGGATACTTTCAAATGATTGAATCCAACTCTTTATGGCTCAATAAAATTCAAAATACTAAAAAAATAAAAATAAATATATAGAAAATTCCTGAGAAATGGACAAAAACCTCAAACACCACACGACCACACAATACAGAAAATAATAAAATACTCACATTCATCACAGTTTAATGAAAATTATGATCACATTAAAATAAAATAAATGATTTAATGGCACAAAAGAACTTTGAAAAATCACTACTTATTAAGCTCAAAAGAAGATTTTGATAGACTGACTTCTAATATCTTATACTAATAACTAGAAGTTATAACATACAATCAAAATTACAGACTCCATCACTTAAATCTGTATTTACAACCAATTTTTCACTGGATTTCTGGCAAATTTGATCCAAAATATGCACATAGAAATACCAAAAATCAAACGTTGAAACTACAAAACGGACTATGTTTCATAGACATTGCTGGCCGTATAGATTTGTCGATTATGCTGGCCTTCATCTGTGTGCCAATTTATTTACAGACTTTGCTGGCCTCTCCCGCCTCGAGGGCACTGCTGTGTGGTGTAGACTGATTATGTTGAGTCAGGGAATCAATGTATAGGCTAAGTCGCTGCCGATCAGAAGCCCCCATAGAAAAAGGTGGATTGAGTTCTAGAGAAGATGCTTCAACCAAAATAAATGAAAGTAAAGTCCTGGATTTCGAATATAATGCCGCCGTATTATCCATCGCTCCACACAGTTCATCCATTGCGCCTTTCCTTCCCAATGCTAATGATGTCTGCAATAAAATCTGCATTGCATCTGGCATTTCTGCACTGCCTTCCAACGCCGGTCCGAGATGACAAGCTAGTTGCTCGGCACTTTCCACCTCACATACAAATTCTTGCTCTATTTCTGAACAAGCAGCAGTTGCATCCTGGAAGTCTACTTCCAGGGAAGAACAAGCAGTCCAATCATGACTTACATGCAATGCTTGCTTCCATATTGCTAAGCAGACTAGCTGGATTGCAAATGCCTCCATCTGTTGCCCTGCCTGAATCTTCTCCTTTGCTATCTCGGCGATTAAATAAGCAGATCTTCGCAACGAGTCAAGCCTCGTTGGTGGATGATCTGATGGTTTCTCCAACACATCCCGTGAACTAACCGATACTTGAGAAGTTCCTAATGGTCTTGAACTTTGGCTCTCGATAGAACCCGCAGGTGCACTAATACTATGGGAATTGTTTAACCCAGATGCACCCAGAGAAGAAGAAAGCGTCTCAGAATTCACAAAAACATAGTCTTCCTCAATACAGTACTCCACGGAATCCACAATTTCCTTTGGTGAAACTGTGTCAACGAGTACTTGTTCAAAATCGGCGACAAGTGTTGGTAACCAGTGAGCGTCTGATATCTCTGAATTTTCAACAACTGGACTATCTACTGATCCCTTTGAGCTACTCTCATGACCACCCATAGACCTAATTGGCTCGACCATAAATCTATGATTAAAGAACTCCTCAAATGACAATCGCTCGACTGGATTTCGGCGCAATAGTTTTTCACATAAATCAACGCAATCAGCGTTCAGATCTCCAACAATGTCACTTGGAATTAAGTGCAGTTCATCTGTTCTCATGATATTCTTCATCAGGTCAATCTGAGAATCGCCAAAATATGGCATTCTTCCTGTGACGAGCTGAAAGAGAATAGTACCCACGCTCCATAAGTCTGCCTTGGCATCGTACTTTTGGGACTGCATAATCTCCGGAGCCATGTACAAAGGTGAACCGCAAAGAGTTTCTGCTAACCGTTGTGGCTGCAGGAGCCTGGCAAAACCAAAGTCCGCGATTTTAAGCTCCGTATTCCCGCCATTTTTCGAAAGTAGAAGATTCTGCGGTTTCAGGTCCCTGTGTATAAGGCTGTGTTCGCGAAGAACTTTTAATCCAGCAGCAAGCTGGATGATAAAATGTCTCGCGACAGTTTCTGAAAACCTTCCACAACGTTGGATATATGAAAATAAATCACCACCGTTGCAATACTCTAAAACAAGAAAAATTTTACCTCGATCACTGAGAGTATCATAGAGTCGGATAATGTTAGGATGCTTAATTTTCTTCAGAATATCAATCTCTGAGATCAGAGACTCCCGCAGCTTCTGACAGAAGTTCTGAGGATCAATTTCCTTGATAGCAAATTTATAACCAGGCTGGTGAATGTGCTTGGCACGCCAGACCACGGAAAAAGACCCCGATCCAATCTGACTCTCCAGTACATAGTTCCCTACTACTCTCTCTGCCATTCTCAACTATACCTCCGCAGCAATATCGCTTCTCTTCTCTGTATATCTTACTCCTGAGATAACTATCAATGAGTATCTCTACCTTATATATCAAAGAAATTAGGGTTGAAATTACACATACAAAGCTTCTCGCGCTGATTTTGGGGTCACAGCGACCAACCCTAAAATTCTCAGAATCCACT
>ML800934.1:31209-51692 GCA_009831015.1 Picea engelmannii | reverse complement strand
AGTTTGAGTACTTCCAAGATAAGCTTGGCATAGTCTGAAAGGACCTTCCTCGAAAGGGGGAGTAGTTGTTGTGATGAGATATTCCCTGCTTCCAACCTTGTGGTTGTGACATAAAGAAGGACATGTACCTTTCTTCTGACCCAATTGTCAGACGTAAAGAAATATGAGATGTGTTCCTTACTTCTGACCCAGTTGTCAGACGTAAAGAAAGATGAGATGTGTTCCTTGCTTCTGACCCATTTGTCAAACGTAAAGCAAGATGAGATGTGTTCCTTGCTTCTGACCCAGTTGTCAAACGTAAAGCAAGATGAGATGTGTTCCTTGCTTCTGACCTAGTTGTCAGACGTAAATCAAGATGAGATGTTCCTTGCTTCTGACCTATTTGTCATACGTAAAGCAAGATGAGACGAGTACCTTGCTTACGACCTGATGGTAGCGACGTAAAGAAAGATGATGTGTGACTAGTACTATGCTTCCAGCTATATAGATGCGACGTAAAGCAAGTCTAGTACCCTTCTTCCGACCTGATGGTTGTGATGTAAAGCAGGATGTGTACCTTGCTTCTGACCTGATGATTGTGACGTAAATCAAGATGATATGATGAGACTAGCACTGAGCTTCTGGTTGGATAGTATTGACGTAAAGCCAGTCTAGTATCCTACTTCCGACCAAATGGTTGTGACATAAAGCAGGACGAGTATCTTTCTTCCATCTTGAGTGATGTGACGTAAAGCAAGATGATGAGATGAGACTAGTACTGTGCTTCTAGCCTGATAGTTGTGACGTAAAGCCAGTCTAGTATCTTGCTTCCAGCATGATTTTTGTGACGTAAAGAAAGACATTGAGATGAGACGAGTACTGAGCTTCCAGCTTCACAGCTGTGACGTAAATCCAGTCCTGTATTATGATGAGCCAGCCTCGTGCTATGATGATGATGATGATGATGTATCAGTTTTTATACTAATACATATTGATGCAGATGATGATCGCATTCCTTTGAGAATGACGATGTTGCCGATGAAGAAAACTTCTGATGATTTAGAGATACACCAGTCAGTGTTCCAAGATGATATTGATGATGTTGTCCTCTCACCCACTTGATGTTTTTGCTGATGTTGTCCTCTCTCTCTCGTATGATGTTGTTGAAGAATACCCTTCTTGTTAAGGGGGAGTGTTGAAATAATGTAACTGCAAAGAGTATTCTTATTATTATTGATATATTATTCATAGGATCAATCCCCATTGTGGATTGATCATGTCGGTTATTGTAATAGGACAAAATCCCCTTCTGTGGATTGGTCAAAAGACAATTGTAATAGGCAGAATAAGAAGTCGGCCCCAGCAGATATTAAAGAAGCCTAGAAATATAATAAAGGTGGCTTTACCCACCCAGTTTGAGAAGTCGTCCCTGCCAGTGAAGAGACACTTCACACATGCCAGACTTGTATAAATAAAGGAGGCTAGCGCCTCACTTAGACACAACTCACTTGCTCATTTTGAGAGATAATCTCATATCTGCTATAGGAGAAGAAGGAGAGAGAGTGTGGCACATATCTGGGAGAGGACTTTATGTATTTGTTTAAGAGAACTATTGGCATTGTATTGGCTATCTATATTAAGGAAGTTTTGTTGGGTTTTCTTCCCCTATAGGGTTTCCAAGGATAAATGTTGTGTCTCTTGTGATTGTGTATTTCTCAATGATCTTGGATTATGCTATTGTTATCTAATGAAATGCAAACATCTATAATAATGGCTTAAACATTAACAAAGGGCACTAGGTCATACATACTTTCACTTCATTTTCTTTATCATTAGTTGTGTGTAGGAATTGATTTTTCTTTCATTTAATTTGGAGTATATCCTCATTTGTTTCCACAAGGGGGAGTGTAACTACACATATATGTAAATTAGGCTCCAAACCTTCTTTATTGCATGTTATTTATTCCTTTTCCCCTAGGAGTAAGTAACTTTTTTTAGTTTATATTATTTCATGTTAGAGAGGTCCGCAACTAGTTAATGATTTTCACACACCCAAAGAGGTTAAGAGACCTTAAGATCCCTTTCTAATTTGCTTAATTTACAAATTAAATTGAGTTAATCAATGTAATTTTCATTGTTTGTGTTAGGTTTAAGGGTTGGCTACATTGTATCTAATGTTACCTTTCTTTCATGTATAGATCTCAAGTAGTTAATTAAATGACCAAAGATAAAGGACATAAAACAAACCAGATTTAGTTCATTTGCTTTGATAATTTACCTAGTTAATTTTCTTTCCACATATCAACCCAATCCATCTCACTTTAAACCCTAATTATCCAAATTCATTATACAATTACTTTAAATATGTGGTCATTCAATCGGGTTAATTTCCTACCCTTATCTTTCCTCTTCCTCTTTCCTAGCTTCCTATTTTTTTCTCAAAAAAATAGGTGCCAACTCTGAGTATCTTCTAGAATCCTTGGCTTGGTCTTTTTTTGTTAGGGTAATGTGGTACATTATTCTAGTTATCATGTTAAATTTTTAAACTAGACAAAACATTGATCTTTCAAGACTAAATGTCCAAAAATATGTATATTCAAAATATTGTTTATTAGCCCACAGGGGTGTAGACTGATTGGCAAGTGTCGTGTAAATGGAAGGAAATATATAAAAAGAGGTCTCAAGGTCAATTCTCACCCCGATTTACTTGGAGGGCGTGCTTGCAAGCTGTGTGTTTCTCCCTAGGGGTTATAAGGCAGCCGACAGGATTCGAAGTCGTGTCACGCGAGTACAATACTATCGTTGTTACCAATTCCCCTTGTACAAAAAATATATATATATTGTTTATTAGAGAATTATTTTGATAATTAAATTAGGCTTTCAACATTGTATCATAGTGTACTATGGGACCAACTATGGAAACCTCTCTTGAAGAAAATATGTGGCATTGAGCCTTGGACTATGAATAGTCTCAAGTACACTACTAGGTTTAAACCCTAGTTGACTCTCTCGGTCATGGAGTTCTCTTTAGTGGTAATAATGAAGGAAAAATCTATAGTCCCCTCTAATCCATCACATCCATATCCTACTATGCTCAATTTGAAGGCTTCTTCTCTCAAGGATCTGTCTGGTATCTCATCAATAGGAGATTCTCATGACGAGGTAGTAATAGTTTTATTCAAGGACGTTCTCACCCATTATTTATCAACTATTAATATATACCTAAATAATTATCTCTCAATTCATCCCATAGTGAAAAAGGCATCCTTCACCCCCAGCACTCTAGTGGATAAGGAAGCACTCGCTCAAATGAATTTCTAGAAAAGGCATGGCTTGGTATATCTCTTCAATGATTTCTATACCAAGTTCTCCACAAGTGGATTTTCCATATATAGAAACCCTATCTCTTTGAATAATCCTACATATAACATTGTAGTAGTCATGGTATCTCTAATGGTGAATTTGACTAAATTTCCAATAGGGATCACTTACTTCACTATTACGTCTATTTTTTACTAGGGGCTAGTCTCTGCATGAAGGTATGGAACCCTTCCTTCAACCCCTCCCAAAAAACCCTATCATTGGAATCAATGTGTGTTTGGATCCCCATTATACCTCTACATTTTTTGGTCCTTCAAATTGTTCACCATAATAGGAAATGGGCTTGGAAAGTTCCACTTCCAATCTAAAGAAAAAAATAAATGACATATATATACACTTATTTTGAAATCTACACTGATATGTACTTCTCAAAAGGGATACCAAAAAAACTTTGACTTGAATTTAAGGATTATGTAGGATTATGTGTGGACCAAATTTTGGATTATGAATAGATTGCATTCATGAGTAGATCATGGTTTGAATTTAGACATACATTCTATTATTTCCCCAAGCCCCTTCAAGGAATTTATTCAAAGGGAAACATTATAATTAGAACAAAAGCACTCAAAAATATTCATGGTGGATTTGAGTGACTAATAAACATCACCTAATGGAAACTGCAACTCCTAAAGAAGGGGTTTTGGATTTAATAGTAGACATAGGTAGATAAACCACAAGATCTTAGGACACCACAACCCCCTCCATGGTTTAAGTAGCTTCACTAAATGGAGGAGGTTGGGAATCTTAAGACAACATAAGTCACAACAGCCTCCAAAGATGCAAAGGTATGCAATCCCTCGAGAATCAACTACTAGAAAAAGAATACTTTGGAATATACAAGGTAAATTAAGTTCCAAAAGAAGAATATGATTCAACCATAATCTAATTGAGCACTTATCTAGTTTATTATACTTATGGAATTAGAGAAGAGGAATCAAAGGAAGTGTTAGTGTAAGTAACAATCCATAATATGTCGTAATAAGATTATTGTTCATATAACATTGTAGGGAAGATGAAGGAAACACCCCAACTCAAGCTCAAGATTCTTTTTTACTTAATAAATGTAATGAGTGGACTTTGGTAACCAACAATAAATCCAAAAAGAATCACAAACTCACTTGTGAATATATGACTAGCTACGCCTAGAAAGGGAAGAAAAAATTATGAAATATGTATTAAAGTGTTGTTTCTATTTTTTATTTGCTATCAATTTGTAATAAGATACCCTACTTATCATGGTAAAGAAATAATCTCAATCTAAATTGAGAATAATTGGATTCAACCTCACCCATTTTAACAAGAGGAAGACTGTAGGATTTTTTTAAGATCCCCTCTTGAAGTTCTGAAATATATCTCATTTGGACGAGTAATGTTGTAACCAAGTATTTTAGAGTATACAAATCATATATGCTACATTTATAACAAAAAGTAAGCTTTCATCATTGTAGACTTGTTGATCTCTTTTCCTGACAAGGGCAAGAGACAAACTCATGGGGAATTCTCAGGGAGTTTTAGAGATACCCTCTAAATTTTTTAAGAGGTGGTTCTCTTGTTGAAATAATGTAACTGAAAAGTGTATTCTAATTATTATTGGTGTATTATTCATTAGATCAATCCCCTATTGCGGATTGATCATGTCAGCTATTGTAAAAGACCAAATTCCCTTTTGCGAATTGGTCAAAACATAATTGTAATAGGCAGAATAAGAAGTCGGCCCCAGAATATATTAAAGAGGCCCCAAAATATATTAAAGGTGGTTATAACCACCCAAAAGAAGAATTTAGCTATGTCGGTGAAGAGACACCTCTGTCCACATGTTCTAGAGCTGTATAAATAAGGAGGCTAGCACCTCATTTAGACACACACTCACTTGTTCATTGAGAAACAAGTTTTGAAGCTGCAGTTGAAGAAGAGAGAGAGAGAGAGAGGCGCATTCTTGGGAGAGGAATTTCTATATTTTTTTGATTTATCTCTTGGAATTGTATTGGCTATCTATAATAAGGAAGTTTTGTTGTGTTTTCTCCCCCATGAGGGTTTCCCAGGATAAATGATGTGTCTCTTTTGATTGTGTATTTCTCAGTGATCCTATCTTATGCTATTGTTATCTAGTGAAATGCAAAGAACTATAATAATAGATTAAACCTTAACATGGCATCATAGCTAAGCTTAAGAGAGCATCTTTCACAAGAGAAATTGAAAAACGTCATTGTTGTCGTACATGCAAATTAGGGTTTTTTATTGATGAAGTATTTCAGCCCTAAAATCATCTAGAAAAGTGTGCCCTTCCTCAAGGATCACTTTGGCATCCTCGACGCAACTTTTCAGTGGCTAGATCTCCCGAAAAGTGAAACCCTAGTTTCACAAAGTACCAAAAGTACTAGAAAACCATAGTACCAAAAGTAACAGAAGTACCAGAAGTACCAGAGTACCATAGGTACCAGAAAACCAAAGGTACCAGAAAACCAGAAGCACCAGTCCAGAAATCCGCAGATCAAGTTTGGAGGGGGAAAAGTTGGATTTTCTCAAATCCAAACACACTAGGCTACTCACCTCAGCCAAGCACACCTCCTGGTAAGTTCAAAATTTAATTTTGAGCATTTTCATTTTTGGTCATTTTCCTAGCTGCAAGTAAAAGATGTCTGCAAGAACTAAGCTTGTTAACACGTTGGAAGGTGTGGAAAACTTTTGTGCCTAGAAGTATAGTATTGGGCTCATTATTAAAGAGAATGACCTAGCAAGATTCGTCAAAGAAGATGTGTTGGAGCCCGACGATGCTGCATACAAAGCAAAGCACCAAAAGGACATGATGAGGGCCAAAAGAATCATTGCAAATTCAATCAAAGATCACCTTATTCCTTATGTGTCATCAAAGAAGACTCTGAAAGAAATGTTTGATGCCCTAAATAGACTATATGAAGGAAAGAACAAAAACTGGATGATGAATATAAGAACTCAGCTCAAGAATACAAGGATGCAGAGAGGAGAATCAATCCAAGAATACTTCTCCATAATATCAGAATTCAAAGAATAGTTAGAAGCAATTGGAGACACCATAGATGAAGACGAACTCATAATGACGGCCCTTAATGGTATCATAAGACCTTGGGATGCATTCATCCAAATGATTTGTGCCAAAATGAAGAAACTAAAATTTGACGGTCTATGGGAAGAATGCATTTAAGAAGAAACAAGAGTAGCTAACCGAGAGGCTTTACTAGAAAGATATGAAGATCAAGCCCTATCTACATACACTAAAGGAGGAAGAAAAAAGTCTCACTTCCAAAAAGAAACTCATAAAGAGTCTCACCCCCAAAACAAATCTCAACCAAAGAGATTATAGAAGAAAGGACAACGAAAGGAAAGAGATTACTCATATGTCCAATGCTACCATTGTGATAAGATGAGACATATTGTGAGATATTGTCTAGTTAGACGAGAAGAATATAAGAGGAAAAATAAGAGACATCATGCCCATGCAGTTGAAGATAAAGAGCCAACCACAAAGATGTTAAGAGAACAAATTAAATATTATGTCTTAATCTCGGCCCTCTCAGGATCGCTAACACCTGAAGAGGACACTTGGCTCATTGATAGTGGTGCCTCCAATCACATGAAAGGTCAAAGAGATATTCTATCTTGCATTTCAGAAAATAAGTTTTCTGAGAAAGTGACACTTGGAGATGATTATCAATACCCTATCAAGGGAGAGGGAGAATCAAACTACAAGCTTAATTCAGGGAACTCAATGAAGATGAAGAACGTACTCTATGTACCAGGTTTGACAAAGAACCTACTCTCCATATCAGATTTAGAAAATAAAGGCTTCATAGATTCCTTTATAGATGGAGAAGTTCTTATGTGGGCTAAAGGAGAAACCATAAAAGAAGAAATCGTCATTGGAAAAGAAGAAGGTGGCTTGTATAAGCTAAAGGGTCACTCAAAAGCAGCCATGACCCATGCCATTAAGAATCCATGTGAACTTTGGCATAGAATATTATCCCACATCAACTACAAGGAACTACCATACATATCCAAAGCAGTCACAGGTCTACCAGAACTTAAGGTTGACCATGAAGAAATGTGCAATGGATGTGCACAAGGGAAGAACATCAAGAACCCTTTTCCAAAGAGAGAAAGCAAAGCAGAAGGAGCCCTAGAACTCATTCATTCATATGTGTATGTCCCAATTCCATCATCCTCCATCAGTGGGCATGTATACGATGTATCTTTTATTGATGATTATTCTCGTAATACCCGAGTTTACTTTTTAAAATCAAAAGATGAAGTGTTCAGTAAATTCAAGGAATTCAAAGACTTGATAGAGAATCCTTCTAAAAGAAATATCAATATACTCAGGTCAGATAATGGAGGAGAATACACCTCAAAAGAGTTTGTGAACTTCTGCAAAGATATCGGGATCAAGAGGGAGCTCACCACTCCCTACAATCCTCAACAAAATGGTGTAGCAGAAAGAAAGAACAGAATGATAATGGAAGCAGTGAAGACCATGATCCATGATCAAGATCTTCCAATGTGCTTATGGGAAGAAGCACCAATGGCAGTCGTATATGTACAAAACTGATTGTCCCATAGTGCACTTGGGTTCAAGACCCCAGAAGATATGTTCACCGGAAAGAAGCCAGAGGTAAGCCATCTCAAAATATTTGGCTGCCCAGTATTTGTACATATTCCGAAAGAGAAGATAAACAAGTTGGAACCCTCAGGAAAGAAGGGAATATTTGTGGGATACTGTGAGGCCTCCAAGGCCTTCAGGATTTATATACAAGGTCACCATCACATTGAGATCAGTAGGGATGTGACCTTTGATGAAAATGCAGCGCTCAAGAAATAGAGAAGATGTCATCTTGAAGAAGTATATGAAGAGAAACCTGTAGCTCCCAGAGTTGCAGAATTAGTGAGGGAGGTTCCCAGAGCTGCAGAACCAGTGAGGGAATTTGTAACTTCTCCTGATGAGGAAATTCTAGAAGATCATGATATAGTAGAGTTTCAAGAACCTCCTCAGGTGACGATCACCCATAAGAGAAAACTTTCTTGGGCTAGGGATCTTATTCAATAAGGAGAGAAGTATGGTGTTCCCGAAGGAACCACGAGATAGGTAAAGAGACCTAATCCATTCTCCAATTATATGGCTTTGATGTGTGATATCCTAGAGAAGGATCCTACCTGCTTTGAAGAATCCATTCAGAAGAAATAATGGGCAGATGCCATGATAGAATAATACCAATCCATAATAAAGAATGATGTATGGGAAATAGTTCCCAGTTCGAAGAGTAAGGATGTGGTATCTTCTAAATGGCTCTTCAAAATAAAACATGTTGTTGATGGAAGTATTGAGAAGTATAAAGCAAGGTTTGTCGCTCATGGATTTTCTCAAAAGGAAGGCATTGACTATGAAGAGACATTCGTTCCTATATCCAGATACACTTCAATCAGAACCATCATAGCCCTTGCAGCCAAGATGAAGCAGAAGTTGCACCAGATGGACGTAAAGACATCTATCCTAAATGGTGTCATCGAAGAAGAAGTGTGTATAGAGAAACCTCAAGGATTTGAAGTTGAAGACAAGAATACTCATGTCTGCAAGTTGAAGAAGGCTCTGTACGGATTGAAGCAAGCTCCTAGATCTTAGTATGGCAGGATAGACAGTTTGTTGATGAATTTGGGCTTTACCAAGAGTAAATCATATTCTAACCTCTACTTCAAGGTTATGAATGATGATTCGGTGATATTGTTGTTGTATGTGGATGACTTATTCTTAACTGGAGAAGAAAAACTCATCATCGAATGTAAGAAGAAGCTCACTTCAGAATTTGAGATGAAATACCTTGGCCTAATGCATTGTTTCTTAGGTCTTGAGGTATGGTAGAGCCCAGAGAGAATCTTCCTTAACCAAGGGAAGTATGCAGTCGAAATCCTGAAGAGATTCGACATGTTGGAGTGCAAGTTCATGAATACACCCATGGAAATGAAGCTGAAGATATTGGTCGACACTTCGTCAGAATTGATTGATGCCACATTGTATAGACAAATCATTGGATTGATGATGTACCTGACAAACACCAAACCAAATATATGTTTTGTCATGAACACCTTGAGTCAGTTTCTGGTATAAACCCAACATGTTCACCTAGTTGCTGCAAAACATGTGATGAGGTACCTTAAGGGTACACTAGATTGTGGTCTCAGCTATGATGGAGATCATGATTTCACACTGAGTGGGTACACTGATTCAGATTGGGCTGGAAGTGTCTCTGACAGGAAGAGCACTTCAGGATGTTGTTTCAGTGTGGGATCAGCCATGATCTCATGGCAGAGCAAGAAGCAATCCATCATTGCTCTCAGTACAGCAGAAGAAAAATACATTGTTGTGTGTTCTTCCAGCTGCAAAGCTATATGGATTAGAAAGTTGTTGACCGGTCTATTCGACCTAGAGATGGAAGCAACCACGATCCTATGTGACAACCAGAGCTGCATAAAGATGACAGAGAATCTTGTATTTCATGACAATTCTAAGTACATAGATATCTGATATCCTTACATCTGTGACATGGTGCAGAGAGGATCCATATAGCTTCAATATGTTAGCACGGATGAACAGGTTGTTGATGTGTTGACCAAGCCTCTATCTCGTGTAAAGTTTGAGAACTTTCGAGATAAGCTTGGTATAGTCTGAAAGAACCTCCCTCGAAAGGGGGAGTAGTGTTGTGTTGAGATATGTCAGCCTAGTACTTGTTGGTTGTGGAGCCTGATTATCTTCCTGATTCAGAGGTCCTTGATTTCAGTCGTGTTTATACCCCATGNCCCCAGAAGTATGTACACTCTTCCACGCGGGGGAGTGCAGAGGGGGGGTACCCCCTCTGCGGGGTCCGGAGGGGATATCCCCCCGACTGGGGGGTTTAGGGGCAAGCGGGGCCCCAGTGGGGGTTCGGGGGCAGGGTCCCCCGATGGGGGTTCGGGGGAAAAGCCCCTGAAGCAAAAATTGCCTTGTAAAAGTATATTGTAATTTCATTGTAAATCTGGATCATTCATTATAAGGTCGCAGATCTAACGGTAGAGATTATGTTAGGGTTTTTTTCCCTAGAAGGAAACCCTCTTTTCTTGAGGGAAATGTATCACGGCTATGGTTGATGGTGAATATTGTATTCTGAGAGAGTAGACTGTGAGAGAAAGAAGAGGAAGTTACAGCGGGTTTTGTTGTAGGTTGTATCCCTTCATTTGCTAGATAATAATAAAGCAAGGACCTGGCAATTTCTCTGGTGGACGTAGCCCACACTGGGTGAACCACATAAATTTGTGTCTCTCTTGTATTGTGTGTCTTCTGTGTTTTGTTTCTGCATTTGTTTTATTTTATTGCACCGCGGTCCTGTTTTTCTAACAGTACTATGCTTCCATCTTAATTGTTGTGACGTAAAGCCAGTCTAGTACTGTGCTTCCATCTTAATTGTTGTGTTGAGATATGCCAGCCTAGTACTGTGCTTCCAACTTAATTGTTGTGATGTAAAGCCAGTCTAGTACTATGCTTCCATCTTAATTGTTGTGTTGATATATGCCAGCCTAGTACTGTGCTTCCATTTTAATTGTTGTGACATAAAGCCAGTCTAGTACTATGCTTCCAGCTTAATTATTGTATTGAGATATGCTATCCTAGTACTGTGCTTCCAGCTTAATTGTTGTGACGTAAAGACAGTCTAGTACTGTGATTCTAGCTTAATTGTTGTGTTGAGATATGTCAGCCTAGTATTGTGCTTCCAGCTTAATTGTTGTGATGTAAAGCCAATCTAGTATTGTTCTTCCAGCTTAATTGTTGTGTTGAGATATGCCAGCCTAGTAGTGTGCTTCCATCTTAATTGTTGTGACATAAATCCAGTTTAGTATTGTGATTCCAGCTCAATTGTTGTGTAGTGTGCCAGCCTCGTGTTGCGATGATGAGCCAGACTCATGTTGTGATGATGTGACCAGCCTCGTGATGTGATGATGATGTATTAGTTTTATACTAATCCATATTGATGCAAATAATGATTTCATTCCATTGAGAATGACGATGTTGTAGATGAGAAAAACTTCTGATGATTTATAGATACGTCAGTCAGTGTTCCAAGATGATATTGATGATGTTTTCCTCTCACCCACATGATGTTGTTGATGATGTTGTCCTCTCTCTCGCCTGATGTTGTTGTAGAATACCCTTCTTGTAAGGGGGAGTGTTGAAATAATGTAACTGTAAAGTGTATTCTAATTATTATTGTTGTAGTATTCATTAGATCAATCCCCTATTGCGGATTGATCATGTCGGCTATTGTAAAAGACCAAACCCCCTTTTACGGATTGGTCAAAACATAATTGTAATATGCAGAATAAGAAGTCGGTCCCAAAATATATTAAAGAGGCCCCAGAATATATTAAAGGTGGTTATAACCACCCAGAAGAAGAAGTCGGCCCTGCCAGTGAAGAGACACCTCAGTCCACATGTGCCAGAGTTGTATAAATAAGGAGGCTAGAGCCTCATTTATACACACATTCACTTGTTCATTGAGAAGCAAGTTTCGGAGCTGCAGTTGGAGAAGAGAGAGAGAGAGGCGCATTCTTGGGAGAGGACTTTCTGTATTTGTTTGAGTTATCTCTTGGCATTGTATTGGATATCTATAATAAGGAAGTTTTGTTGGGTTTTCTCCCCAATGAGGGTTTCCCGGGATAAATGATGTGTCTCTTGTGATTGTGTATTTCTGAGTGGTCCTATCTTATGTTATTGTTATCTAGTGAAATGCAAAGAACTCTAATAACGGCTCCTCTATTTCTCACTCATATAATAATTATGTCCAGATTTATAAACATGGTTTTATCATTCATCACACTAATTCCTCAAAGTGGAGTAGGAAAATAACATATTGAAAAAATAAACAATTTTTAAATCATAAAGAAAGAAAATAGTTCCTAACATTGTATCATATACATCTCCATGTCATGGAAAGAAATAGTGATATGTCTAAAGAAAAATAAATAAAACACAGAGCAACAAAGGTGGTCCTTTCAGAGAACTTCAAAAAAAAAATCAACTTTCATATCATAGGGATGTAAAGGAAACTCATCCTCGAGGTTACATGCTTAAATAGAATTATGAAACCACAAAATTCATGATCCCCAAGATGGCTCTTTGTGGGATTTCAAAAATAAGTACAATTTTATTCTTCAATATCAAATAAAATGTGGGAAAAAACTTGGTACTGCACAATATTCCTGAAAAATTAAACGAGAAATAGGAAATGCATTCTCCCTAATGGGTTGGGATGAAGCTCCCATGGACCATATATCAAGAAAATGCAACCTGGAAGACACAAGAAGCAATCATAAATCAGTCTTGTATACAGGAAATATTATAAATGACATGACTGAATGATTTGCAGACTGAGAAAGAATGGAAGTGAGGGAAATTCTTGAGATAGATGTTTGTACTCACAAAAATGATAATAGAGAAGAACCACTCTGAATATGCTTCTCATATTCTTTTATAATCTTCTCTTCATATTCTTGGAACTGCTTTAGGGTTAGGGTTAGGGTTCTCTTCATATTATCTTCATCCTCTTGTGAAATAAAATATCAATTATTATTAAAATCCCTTTGTAAATGTGAACTTAACTATTAGTGACCCCAACTAGGACCCACTTTAGGTGTTTAGAAATTTTCTTTTAATAAACCATTTTCAAAAATAATTTGTTGTCGAGCTAGAAATAGTAATGAATATGTTTTGTTTTTTATGGCATGATAGCTATCATTTCAACTATGAAAACCATTTACAGCTTATTCTCCACAGTTCTAGCTTTCCAGCGAACTCTTGTTTTCTCAATTTGGACATCGATATCATAATTTATGGCCTCCAGAAGATAGGGACTCACAACGGTTGATCTATCCTTCCATGTGAATTCTTGGCCCTCAATATGTAATTCTACCCTATTTATCCCATATGCATTTTGGTAGGGTTCTCATATCATGTTTATAAATAAAATGGCATCCCCATATTATTTGTGTGTGAAGTAGAGAGAACCATGGAACCTTGTCTAGCTTGTCCATTGTGTAGTTGTTTGTCACCACCTCATAGCTCAATCATCAGTGTCTAACCCATGCCTTCCAAGTGTTACTGAAAGATAATTCCATTTCACTGACACATGTCCAAATGTCAAGGGGTTTCCATGTGTCATGTTTTCATATATTGTTTGTGGAGAAATAAGCAATGTGGGGGTGTGGAGAAATAATGAATGATGGATAATAAAATATAATTAATAATAAAATGTAGATAAATAAAATGTGATAAGATAGGGAAATGTGGAGATGCGAGCTTGCAGAGAGATAGGGAAATGTGGGTGTGGAGAAATATCCACATGTAAAACTTAGTTAAAGAAGTGGGGAAAATGGAGGTTACAGAAATGCAAAGGAGATTTGTTTTTTATTCCATAAAATGCTTGAGAAATATGATACGTAGGGATATCCAATACGAGGATAAACACAAGCAATTTCCTTCTTTTTGGTACCCTTTTATTTTCTTCTATTTTTTTTCAAAATAGAAACCATCCCCATCGGCCTTGCATGAAGAAGAACTCCAATATTGAAATCGATTATGAATTATTGAAAACTTGTTGGGTCTTCATGATCAATAGGTGAGGGTTATCTATCACTTTCTAGATTTCAAAATTTGGTCTCCATTTGAGAAATTCATGGATTCAAGTATGAAATGAAATCACCTAATTAAGTCATGGGTTCAAGTATGGAATGAAATCACATAGTTGACGAGTGTTATGAAAACACATCCATAAGAGTGTAGACCATAAAAATAAAAAATATAATAATTTTTATGTTTAGTTTCCTTTATTTTGAATCTTTGTAGGTTACTAATCTACCATTCTTAATCCAATAAATTTAAGGTTAATTTGGTTTGTAGAATTGTTCAGTTTTAAAGGTTTAGAGTCGTTCATTTTAATTTTCTTATCAACTAATATGAACTTCTTCAAATCCCTTTGAAGTCCAATTGTTATCATTTGCACCAAACCATCATCTATATTTCCTTAAGTTATTATCCATGTTCAAATTTATATTTTCATTATCGTTACATCATCTATATTTCCTTAAGTTATTATCCATGTTCAAATTTATATTTTCATTATCGTTAGTGTACCATTTTTTCATTACTATCTGATACACAACTATTTGATTTATCAAACATTTTAACCTTTGTTGATAGTCAAAATTTTCATGAACAATTTGACATAAAAACCCTAACTATTAACTTATTAGCTTGGGCCAGGGGAACACTCGTATAACTTATTAGCTTGGGCCAGGGGAACACTCGTAAAGTAAGTTGGTGTCATAAGAAACTAAATTATATATGTGAGAAGTTACTAAATAACCTATCATCTAAGTGGAATGAATATTTAAAGTATAAAAATATTAGTAGATGAATAAGTGAGAAGTAGATTTGATTGTTAGTTCTTTAAAGTCACAGTGACATTAGAGATGAAAATAAGAGTGAGGACACCAAATTTTAACTTGGAAATTCCAATATGATAATGATATTTATAAAGTTTTAACATATAAAGTGTATAGATGAAAATAAGAGTGATTACACCAAATTTTATAACATAATGATATTTATAATGTTTTAACATGTAATAATTGTAGTACATTTAGGAAACTAGTTGGGATTAAGGATTTAAGCTCATTTTTATGAGAATCTATAAAGATGGGATGGAGGAAATTCATCTTGTTTAGGATGAATGTGTAGTGAGTTATGTTGTTATGTGAATGAAAATAGGATATCTTGTTTTGGTCAAGGTAAATCTTAGTTTAGGTGTTAGAATATTTTATGTGAATTTTTTAATAGATAGAAGATACATTGAAATTATTTTTTATAATGTTTTTTTAATCATTGAAATGTATTGAATGTATTTCTTTTATTTTGAATATAGAAAAAAATATAGGGGAAGTATGGAGGGAATTATCCTTGATTTGAAGGGAAAACAAGAAATAAACTTTGAATGGGATTAGGCAAAGTGTCAAATAATTGAGGTATTATCACTTTATTAGGGGATGAATCTCCTTGATGTAAGGTGAAGCAGGAGTTCAATTTTCATTGGGGACTTCACTATAATTATCAAATTGATGTATATTCTGTCCTCTCTGATTAATGATAAAATGGTAAGGATTATCTAGAAAATACATAAGGAAGCCAACATATTTGAATTAATAGAACAATATTATATGTTAAGGAAGATAAATCAATAAGTAGATTAATTGGCCAACATATTTGAATTAATAGAACAATATTATATGTTAAGGAAGATAAATCAATATGTAGATTAATTGGCCAACATATTTGAATTAATAGAACAATATTATATGTTAAGGAAGATAAATCAATAGGTAGATCAATTGGCCAACATGACCTCTCATCTAGATGGTGGAGTCCTTAGAACCAAAAATTGGGTAACCTCTTCCCCAACACCTTAACTCATTAACCTTAGTCATGATCAAAAATTGCATGCAAGCTAACTAATATACGAAGTGGTAAGGTAGATTAAATATGGGAAAGAGGAATTCAAGGTTATTTCCCTCATGATAATAGTTATGGATGTTTTTTTTTTTAATTTCTATTGGAAAGTTTTCATTGTTTCTCCCTTGGATTGTTTTGAGTGGATATGAATCCAATTGGTTTGATTTTTTTTGGGTTGGAATGGTTTTGGTTTTACATCCTTCCCCTTGTCTCAATTTGCTTCCTCAACCTCGAATTCAGGACCTCGATGCTTGGTTTATAAAGGATTAACTTTGGTGGAATGATGGAATTGATGCTAACTTTGTGGTATAGACTCTCCTAGTATCTATGAATATCCTTAGGAAGCCATTTTCTCTCTATGTGGAAAACCATAAGGTGATTTTTTTGAATTATTGTGGAAACTGTTCTACCATTGATGATCTTTCTATTCTCTATCAAAATTTGTTTGAAGTGAGGTTGGAAAAGGGATTTGGTAGTTGTTATGCATTTTGTTTGTAGTGTATCCCATATGAGTTGGAAGATATATTTTGCATGTTCTATGTCGAAGCGATTTCAGTATGGAATATCACTCACATTCTAATCAATTCCTATTATATGAAACTATTAGCATTCATCAGGTTTTTAGAAGGCCCAAAAGTCTTAGTATAGATAATAGGACTTCCATTTTATATGTAATAGGTAGATTTCACTCTCAAGAGGAACTCAGAATCAATGAGTATGCCTTCATTATGGAAACTTAGCACATCAAAAAGAGACAACCTACAAGTTGAGTGTAATACCCTTTGGTAAATGGTTTCGAATTTGGATAAAAATGAATCCAAAATTGTTGTTTCAAATGATATTTTGTCTATTGGATCAGTTGTTGGGGAAATTAAATGAGATTAGAGCATCTAGCAGTAGCATGGAGACGTGGAAATGATGGGTATGGACTAGGAATTTCATGATATACTAGTGTTGATGTTTGAATCTGTTAGGACAGAAACTACAACCTCATGAGGATATGACTCCCCCTACGCTTTTAAAGAGGTGGTACTCCTCTTTGGCTTATGATTTTATTTTCATATTATATCAAAAATAATGTGGGATACTATCAAATGACTGAATCCAACTCTTTATGACTCAAAAAAAATCAAAATACTAAAAAAATAAAAATATATATATGGAGAATTCCTGAGAAATGGACCAAGAACCTCAAACACCACACAATACAGAAAATGATAAAATCCTCACATCCAACACATTTTAATGAAAATTATGATCATATTCAAATAAAATAAATGGTCCAATGGCACAAGAGAACTTTGAAAGAGTACTACTTATTAAGCTCAAAAGAATATTTTGATAGACTGACTTCAAATATCTTATACTCAGAACTCAGACTTATAACATACAATCAAAATTGATCTCAACTTAGTTCTCTGGAATTTCTCAAAAATAATAATGTCTATTACAATACTTGAAATTTGAAGGCGTTTTTCCATCAATGAAATGGCATTGGGTCTCCCATGGAGCATAAAAATATTTACAAGAAATATGATGAAGAGAATAACATGGAGTGGAGCACGAGCAACAAGATTTGGAAAGAAGACAAGGAGGAAGTTATCATAATTCAATTATACTTTTCCAATGAAAGAATAAATATAAATATGTGAAATATGATAAGGAAGAAGGTATGTAATCAGTATGGACTTACTGTGATGGAATATTTCTCTTTCATTTGCTTGTTGATGTGCCCTTTGTATATTTGCTTGTTGTGGTTAAGTGGTCGATTATAACCGCTTACGTTGGAAATTCAAAAATATTATTTATAGCCTTGTTTAACCATTCTTGAATATATTCCCTTAATGGGGAAACCATCACTTCTTTCTTTACTTTGATATTTAACAATTCACTTTCAATTTCTCTATGGTCAATAGATAACTTTTGCAATATAGTTTCAATGTTCTCATTTTTGTTTATGTACCCAACAAGCCAATTATCGATGTCATCATAAGTATACTCAATCATACCATCAAATTTTGCAGTCGATAATTTCTTCAAATTTTCGACTTGCTCTTCAAATTTCTTTATGCTCATGATCATTGAATATGATATTAATCTTGGATCTGAAACTTCAATAATGGTGCCCGAAATATCCAAACCAACAATCTTTGAGTATGAATTGGTATTTTTCCATGATAGTTATTTTAATTGATTTAACAACCCCTTTAATGTTGATTATGGTTGGTTGTCATTGATGTCAACCCTTGAAGAAAGCCCTGTAGCACAAAGGTTTGGGTAATGGACCCAATATTGTTTGATGTAAATATGACTCATTATTTTTTTGTCATGGTTGATAAGAATTAAATATGGATGAACTCCAAAGTGGTCCCCTTATGGTGAAAGCCCTCACAGGAAGATGCTTTATGGAGTAAGAGAACCCATGCTTAATTGTGGAATAATGAGATGAAGGAAAGTGAATTTGTCAGGGAAAATATCCTATATGGATAGTTTTTTTCATGTCATTTTCGGTGGTATGTGGAACGCCACATAATTCCTCACGGTTAGAGAGTTATGGCCATGAGAAGTTAGAGACCCCGGGTTTGGGTAATGGACCCAAGTTTGTTTGATGGGTAACGTTATGAGTTATGATAAATTTTCAAATAATACTATTATATATGGATAGTACATGTCATGTCATTTCTAGTGGTATGTATAACGTCACATAACTCCTCACGGTTTGAGAGTTATGGCCTTAAGAAGTTGGAGGACCCTCATATGTCATCTAGAAGCCCCAAAAGGTCATAGTAATCAAAGTGGTTTAAGAGATTTTAAAAGGTAAATAATAAAGTGAAGTGATGAGTGTATTATAATTCAAAGTGAATACAAAATAAATTATTTCAATAATAAATTTAATGGAGAAATTAAAAGTGGACCCAACCCTAAAATAAGGAAAGTGGGTCAAGTGACCTAGAAGATGTTTTTAAGGAAGCTACTTGGAGAGTATAAATAAGAGGCAAGGCTCTCTCATTTGAATCACACTTGAGCATATTGAATATATATAGGTTTCTGAGGTAACCAAAGGATATATAAGCCGAAATTCTGAGTAAAGTGAAGAAAAGAAGGTCAAAATGCAAGGAAGGATAAATTCTTTTGATGGTGCTTTCTAAGGTATGTTATTTACAGGTCATCTCACCATTTTCGCTATAAAATATTTTCTATAATGTTTCAGATCTTTAAATTGCTATGAAAGTGACACAACATATCCAAGTATCTGTGGTTAAAAATTCATCTTGTGGGTCATTGTAATTTGGGAGTTACACTCCGTGGAAAATAGGGTTTGTGGTCAATCCTGAAACTAGTCAAAATCAGGTGTTTCGGGTAAAAACGTCATAACTTCTTCATAATAGATCCAAATTCAGTGAGACAAAATGTGTTGGTTAGGGTACAGTCTTTAGTATGCTTTGTAACAGTTTTAAATCATTTCATCAAAAAAAAATTGCGGGGCATGCTCTACAAGGTCGCTCTCTAGAATAAGCCAGAATTCAGCAAGGTATGTCATTTTTGCTATAAATTATTTTCTAAGAGGTTCCAAGTAGTGACACTTGGAGGAATTGAATTAAACACACGGAAGAACATTTTGTATCAATTTTCGATCTTTATACATTACAGGTTCAAAGTTATGATTACTTCAAGTTAGGGTTGTTGACTAATCCAAAACTAGGCATGTGAGACTAAAGAACAGTTTGATGAAAATACTAGTCTCTTGTTTTTAAAGTTAAGGAAGGTTTGCAGGAATGTGATCATATACACCAGGTCTATTACATATCTACAAATCATATTTGGATGATGAAATTGATGAGGGTTTTTGGTTGTGGTACATGTTGAGTACATGGTTGAGACAAGTAGTTGATGAGTTGGTGCACATACATGAGGTGTATAGTTGATGATGTTGGTACATATTGATGAGTCATAGTTGATGAGTAGTTGACACATGATTGGTACATACTTGGTACATGTTTGGATGCATTTTTTTATGGTACAGGTTGATTACAGGTTGGTGCATGGTGGATGCACCTGTTTATGGTACAGGTTGATTATAGGTTGAGGTACAGGTTGATGCATGGTGGATGCATGGTTCAGATTTATTGGTATAGGTTTACAGCGGTATATCTCACAGTGATAGTGTAACAGTGGTTCCATCATTCTACTTCTACTTCAGGGTGGCAGGACGGGGCAAGGACAGGTGGTTGTAGCCATCTTCCGGTTGTAGCCGGAGAACATTGGGGGTTGTAGCCTCATTCTGGTTGTAGCCAGGGAATTGGGGAGCTGGAGCTTCCCTCAGGTTGTAGCCTGAGAAACTAGGGGGTTGGAGCCTCCTTCCAGTTGCAACTAGAAAACATAGGAAGCTGGTGCTTCCAATGAATGTAATTCTTCAAGACATATAAGAAAAAGCATTATGTGGTTTTCTCCCAATTTGGGTTTCCACGTAAAACACTGGTGTACTATGTATGTGTGTGATTGTTTATTTCTTACTGCTCATTATTGGATAATAATTCTACATTGATATAACATTTGAAGAAAA
>ML800934.1:10519-31159 GCA_009831015.1 Picea engelmannii | reverse complement strand
GAGTAGCCAAATATGGGTGGGGGCATGAGAGTTATCTCCAATTATTTGACTCTCTCCTTAAGTCTAAGATTTTCTTCTTCTATATTAATTATTGAAACATCCAATGCATCCCCTATAACCCTATGAATTGAGGATAATTTTGATGACTACATGTTTTTAGTATCAATGGTGGGTCGTGACTTTCCCTTCTTATTCCTCGAGGTTCTATCAAAGGTCAATTTATTTGAAGACTTATCAAATAAAAAAAATTGTATAGAAAAGGTATCTTCATCATAGAAGACTTCATCTTAAACAACCAATGCAGTGGATTTTGCATTTTCTTGGGCGTGTTATTGTTTGTCCGAAAACTGGATATTTTCAATGTCAACATCTAAATCCATATCATGAAGCAAAATATCATTTTCAGGTGCATTTTTTTCTTCTCCCTCTTGCTGAGAATTAACCCTTTTCCTTTTCACTATGAATTTATGGGGATTTTCTAAACTTCCTTGAGGAGGATTTCTTTCTCCATCATCACCTGAATTGTTACTTGAGGGTTTTCTTTGTTGGGTTGTTTCAGAATGAGAATTTACTTTAGGAAAAAGACTTATGTGAGAAATAGCAAGTGACTGAGCATTTATTTCACTTGAGGGTTTCCCTCTTTTCTTATAATGTTCTATAGTGCTCACGATTGTCTCTATGTCACCAAAAAATTTATCAACACCTTGAAAAGCAGGGTCATGACTATTTCCCTCTTCCTCCCCAAATTTGAGTGTGCTGATCATTATGGGGTTGAGCCCAACTGATACCATGTGATTATAAAAAAATATGGTTAGGGTCAAACCCCTTGATTTCTTCTGCAAACTTCAAATTAAACTAGTCAAATTAAGAGGCATATTCATCAATTTTGTAAATTCATCTCAAGAGAATTTCACCAACTTTCCAAGGTAAAGGAATAAATTGTTTTTTCCTTCTTTCATAAAAGGCATCAAACCAAAACTTATATTTCCTCACCACCTCTATGATAAATAACTTTTCTAGCACATAATAAGGGATAAATATAGACTTTTCATGAGAACGAAAAAATCATATGGATGTTGTAATTATCCATTTTCTCCATAATTCCCTTTTTATTCAAAAAGGCGAATGCTTCCAATGAAATCCTGGAAGTGTTTTCTCCAAAGAGTAATTTCTTAAATTTAGACACAAAATCATTGTAAAATTCATAAAGATAATGGACAACTTTCTGCCTCCAAAGAGCTTGATACCACATATTTGCAGGCTCAATTTTTTATTTTACCGTTTTTCCAACACTCAAACCTTTAAAAATATGACAGTATTGTTGGATTACTGAGAGGGGGGGTGAATCAGTAATAGCGTAATTATAATATTTTTTCTCCAAATAATCCAAGTTTTATATCAATGTAGAATTATTATCCAATAATGAGCAATAAGAAATGAACAATCACACACATACACAGTACACCAGTGTTTTACGTGGAAACCCAAATCGGGAGAAAACCACAAAATTCTTTATCTTATATGTCTTGAAGAATTACATTCATTGGAAGCACCAACTTCCTTTTTTTTCTAGCTGCAACTGGAAGGAGGCTCCAACCCCCTAGTTTCTCAGGCTACAACCTGAGCAAAGCTCCAACTCCACAATTCTCTAGCTACAGCTAGAAAGAGGCTACAACCCCCTATGTTCTCCGGCTACAACCAAAAGGTGGCTACAACCACTTGTCCTTGCCCTGTCCAACCGCCCTAAAGTAGAAGTAGAATGATGGAACCACTTTCACACTATCACTACGAGATATACCGTTGTAAACATGTACCAATAAACCTTAACCATGCATCAACCTGTACCATAAACAAGTGCATCAACCATGCACCAACCTGTACCAAACAATTTGTAATAAACCTGTACCATAAACAAGTGCAACCAACCATGTACCAAGTATGTACTAATCATGTGTCAAGTAATCATCAACTATGACTCATCAATATGTACCAACATCATCAACTATACACCTCATGTATGTGCCAACTCATCAACTACTTGTCTCAACCATGTACCCAACTTGTACCTCAACCAAAATCCCTCTCAATTTCATCATCCAAATATGATTTGTAACTTTGTAATAGACCTAGTGTATATGATCACATACCTCCAAACCTTCCTTAACTTTAACAACAATAGACTAGCATTTCATCAAACGTTTATTTAGTCTCACGAGACTAGTTTTGGATTAGTCAACAACCCTAACTTGAAATAATCATAACTTTGTACCTGTAATGAATAAAGATATAAAACTGATACACAATGTTCTTCAGTGTGTTTTATGCAATTCCTCCGGGTTTCACTACTTTTAACCTCTCAGAGAAGGATTTATGGAAAAAATGGCAGACCTTGTTGAATTTTGTCTTATTCTAGAGAGAGACCTTGTAGAGTGTCCCCCACATGGAATATTTGTTGAATTGATATGAAAATGTTACACATCATAATACAGAATTTAATCTAACCAACACATTTAGTTTTACTTAATTTGGATCTGTTATGAATAATTTATGACATTTTTACCCGAAACACTTGTTTTTTACTAGTTTCGGAACTAGCGAAAAAACCCTATTTTCCACGGAGTGTAACTCCAAAGATACAAAGACCCACAAGCTGAATTTTTTACCACATATACTTGGATAATTTTCCTTAATAGAATAGAAATTTCACGGTCTGAATCATTCTAGAAAAAAATTTATTTCGAAAATGGTGAGATGACCTGAAAAAAACATACCTTAAAAAGCATCATCAAAAGAATTTATCCTTCCTTGAATTCTGGCCTTTTTTTCTTCACTTTCCTCAGAAATTCATCTTAGATATCCTTTGGTTACCTCAGAAACCTATAGGTATTCAATATGCTCAAGTGTATCTTAAATGAGAGATCCTTTCCTCTTATTTATACTCTCCAAGTAGCTTCCTTAAAAACATCTTTTAGGTCACTTTGCCCACTTTCCTTATTTTAGGGTTAACCCACTTCTAATTTCTCCATTAAATTTATTATTGAACTAATTTATTTTGTATTCACTTTGAATTATAGTACACTCATCACTTCACTTTATTATTTACCTTTTAAAATATCTTAAACCACTTTGACTACTTTGACCTTTTGGGGCTTCTAGATGACATATGAGGGTCCTCCAACTTCGTAAGGCCATAACTCTCAAACCGTGAGGAGTTATGTGACATTCCACATACCACCAGAAATGAAGTGACAAGAACTATCCATCTAGGATAGTTTCACTGAAAAAATCATTAGCGTTCATCTCATTATTCCATAGATAAGAATGGGTTCTCTAACCATACTTCTAGGATAACTCAATCCACAAAGCGTCTTCCCGTGAGGGATTTCACCATAAGGGGGCCACTTTGGATTTCATCCATTTCTACTTATTATCAACCATGACAAGACAATAGTGAGTCATATTTACATCAAACAATCTTGGCTCCATTACCCAACCTTTGTGCTACGAGGCTTCCTTCAAGGGTTGACATCAATGACAACCAACCTTAATCAACAAGTGTGTGATAGAAAATATCATATAAGATACCATATAGAACTTTTTCTCACTTCTAAAATTAATTAACTATGCATAAATTTCATTTGATATGATCTTTGTCAAATCGAAAACAACATTCTCATGAACTATAAAATGTAAAATATATAGTGCCAGTCGGGGAATAGTTGTCGTAGAATCATGGTTGGTTACTCTAGTAAATAACCAAGCAATTTATTGATAAAGGTCCTTTAAATAACTGACCTGGATTCTGGATAGGTTTTCCGACATTGTAATAGGGTCTTGTAAATATTCGTGTAAGAGTTCAATTCCATTATTTTTTCCTCTAAGAAAATTCCTGGCCTCTTCTCCTTTGTATGTTAAGTTCGGCTTTGGAAAGATTAACATTTTTTTGAAAACGAAAGGCGCCAATGAAACAGGGGAGCCACTTTGTAGTGGAATTGTTCTTTTGTTCTAGGCAAATTTATCAATACACCAGGTGACAATATCTTTGCACTCGAAAACCTCAAGGAAACAACCAACGAGAGATATTCCTAATGTCCAAACCTTATTATTATCTTTGTTTGGTAACGTTGAATAATACCAATATGACCTTGAACATTGGTAATTGTGATCTTCTCTGGCAAATAATTTCAAGATATCCCCACATAAATAATTTTTTCTTTCGTCTATTTTCAATAGGTCGATAGGCTTCTTCGTAATGTCACTCAGAATAGTGAAATAATCTTAAAGTTAGATTCTTGATGAAAGCATTAACCTGAAATAAATGTGATTTTCCTCGATAAAAACATCATTAATAATGGCCTTTTCATAATTCAATTTATCATTTGAGTTCATAGAATTAGCATTTAATATGACTCGAGAACTGTGAAAGAGAAAGGACATGTCACTACAGGGTCGCAAAGTGGAATATTTAAAATGAGAATGCGAGTCTAAGAGTCTGCAAGTCCTCTATGATAAGAAAAATGGCTAAGTATTGATACGTGTTGGATGGACTTGTGAGGACGGGAGATACAAAAGAAAAGATATCACGAGTTTGTGAGTACATGAATGAAAAAGAAACTAAGTGTTGGGAAGAGGTTCAAGGAAGAAAAGTGATAGACTGTGAGACCGCGAGTCCTCCAACCCACGAATATAAAAAAATGAAATAATTATGGAAGAAACATAAGTTGTGGGGTTGTGACGTGGAAATGAAAATTATGGGAGGGAAACAGACTTAGAAAAGATAGAAGTGAAAAATAATGAAAAAGAAAGAAGGACTTATGAGGTTCAACAACTGGCTACAACTGTGGGATGATAACCCCTTGCAGGTTATCAAGAATCTAGAATCTCAAGACCAGATATATTATTAGTTAGGTGATGGAGTCTAGGAGGTGAGAATATACAAAACAATGAAAACAAACTATGTACAAGCAAGAAGAAAAAATTCAAGCAAAGAAACAATTCAAACATTTCCCATTCATAGTAAACGTTAAAACTTTTCCCTTCATATCCTTGAGCATGTACGAGTTGAAACTTAAAATGTTTTCAATGAGATAGGGCCCCATCCAAAGTGCTTCAAAATTTGTATGAATTGAGGGATTTTCTTTTGCTTTGTTCCAGAGTAGTACTATTTCACCTTTTTTTAAATTCTATATTGTCTCACTTTGATCAAAATACTTCTTGACATTTTGTTACCTATGACATATTTTATTTAATTATTCAACTCTCTCTTCTTCTATTTTTAAGATTTGATTCAATCTCTTTTGCAGAGGAGGAGTATCTTATGTGTCTCCATATTTACGGCATAAGTCAGAGCATTCAATTCAAGACTAAGTGGCATTTTCGGTTATTTTCCATAGACCAACGCATAAGGGGATATTTTTATGCTATCCTTTGTGTCATCCTGCTTTCCCACAAAGCATCTATCAATTTTAAATGTCATTTATTTTGATTTTGATCAATTATCTTCTTTAGAATTTGAATCAATGTTTTTTTTATTGATTCATCAAGTCCATTTCCTTGAGGATAGAAATTTGATGATTTCCCCATTACAATACCACATTCCCCACAAAAAATGGTAAACTTTGTGTTGCGCCTCTTTCGTCACCTTGGTGAGAAAATAAGAGGTGCTTGCAAGCTCAGTTGGGTCTGCTGAGCAGGACAGCTGTAGAGAAAAGAGTTAGGGAAAGAAAACAAAAACTATAATTAGGAATTAAACTAATAGATGCAATAAAAATTAAAATCATGAGCATAGGGACATAGAAACAAAAAGAACAAAAAGACCCATGTCACCAATGTTTGAGGTTGATCTATTGATGAAAACAAAGCACCAAGAAGAAAGGGGACTATGAGTCCCTTCTTCCTCCAAGGGAAGGCTCTTGGACCCTCACTAGCTAGCTCTTCTTACAACAAAGAAAATGGAAAATGGTGATGAAATAACTCTCTACAAATCCACTCAATGGTGAGATGGATTGTCTAATGTAATGGTGCCAATGTGCTTGTGTCAAGGATGGAGTCCTAAAAACAATATAGGCACATAACATTACTTTGAATTCCTTGAGAAAATGAGGTGCATTCATGGATTTTTATAGCATTGCTTTGGGTTATTGTTTAACTGCTTTGTAGTGTGAAAAGAGGCCATTTAGGGCATTATTAGGTCTTTGACCAGCCCACCAGTCGGATCCAACCCAGATTTGAGGGTCAAATGGACTTGGGAGTTGAACCATAAGTGGTTGGGAGGCCAACCACTTCCATAAATGCACTGTTTAGCAGGTGCACGGCTTTTTGCGCTAACAGTCGCGCATCGTGCGCCTGTGCGCGATTTCTACGTTCCTGTTTCGCGCATTTGCGCGCGCGCCCAATGTCTACAAAGCGCTCTTCAATTTTTCACTACTTTGTATATTTTTTTGACATTTTTGAATGTTGTGGTATTAATTCAGGTCCATGAATGACTTCATCACTGTTTGACGATGTTGAGTTCTTGTAACCATGTGCGGATGAAATTTCAGTAATAACAGATGCCCCCTGATGGATGAGGTTAGGAACATACGTATAGCCGAAATCCATCAATGTTTCTTCTACTGAGAATGTTTTTGTAAGAGAGAGTAATAATGTGATTGTCCAGAGCAATCCGTTGGAGGGAAAAAGGAACCGGTAGGACCCGACCTTCCGTGAGGTGTGTAAAATATAAAACTGTGTACAAACGAGGCAGGCATGCCCCATGATCGTGTCATGTAATTCTGAAAAAGGATGACAGAAGCGTTGGTGTAGACAACTGCAGTGCCCTCGGGGGCAGTTGTGATAAAGGCAAAAGACAATTCTGCAAATGAACATACTCTAAATAGTAGGCAGTGATCGCAGTAAGAAGTAGCAGCGATTATGTGGGCATTCATAGCCCGGCCAAGTTCGGATGTCTTCGGCAAATGAGAGAAAGAACTGCAATAGTCGCAAAGTAAGACCCACCGTAACACGAGAAAGTATTGGCGTCAAATGTTATGGGGGTCAACGACAGCAGGGAGCAATAGTGTTTCACCCTGTGTCGTCTGAGATCTCTCATTGAGTGGAGAATGAGAATCAAGATATTGTCGCCCTTCTGGAAAATTGTGCTGATGTCGAAAAAAGGGGAACGTGACTCCCAGAAGCAAAGGGCTTCGTGAAATCTACTGAGGTGAGGAAGTGGCAGAGGTACATGGACGAAGTCAAGATGGGGGAAGACTCAAGACTGCCCTTGGTTGGAGGATGTATGAGATAAAAAGTGGCCGCAACCGTGCAATGAGGTCAAGTGTCAGAGGGACGACAAGATCGGTGATAAGTTGTGCCAGAGGCGGGACAAGGTGAAAAAATTCAGAGGATAGAGGTAATTGACCTGTGGGGTACTCTGAAGATATGGACGATGTCGGAAAGGGTAGATGATAAGTAATGCTCCAACCAAGGGTGACATGGGTTGCGTTTGGCCAAAAGGAGGGAAGCAGGTCGCCAAAGGTGACAACAAAAAAGATAATGTAATGACTGGAAACAAAGGCGTTTGTACAATAAATAATGAATAATTAGGGAGAAATGTACAAATACAGAAACGGGTGCCCCAGTGTAATATGGGTGGCCCACGTAGGGCATAAATTGCTTGGAAAACTGATGAAGGGCGGGGGCCCCATTGGTGAGTTTTTGTATGAGGTAGGTGAAATGAAGGTAGGTTCGCAGATGGGCAAACTGATTGTGGAGGAAATGGAGGGTTCATGATACTGCAGAGGTGCAGGTAAAAAATAGAACCGAGAAGAGATAATCTGGGAGTCTGTGTGGGAAAGCTAGAAAAATGAGGAGTATGTGGTTGATTCGCGACATGATGAAAGACTATCAGGACTCCCATCCCTAAAGGGTAATGAAAAACAGCATGAGTGTCAAAAGTGTCAAAAGGTGCTATGAATGGGACAATTCATGTGGGTAAGAATGCTACCGGGTAACAGTACCGAAGATGCAAATGGAGGTGTGGATACTACAGAGCTGGGAATAGGGATCCTAGAGGAAAATATCAGAGGGTGTGACTGGAAATGAAAGTGCGATACTTCGGGAAAGGATACATGCCAGTGTTGAGTATATACCTGAAGGGGTTGTGTCGATGTATGATGATCAAGTACCTGCACACATGAAAACCAAATACCCAAAGTGAACAATATCTGAAGAGAATCGAAGATATGAGCATGTATTCGATAAGAGTGAATATGTGCATGCATACCTGACTAGGTTAGGAAAAAAAATGGGTGCCCCGAGGGCTCAGGACGAAAAGAGGCCCAGGGACTGTTGTGATGTAGATGATGGGATGTTGATCCCGTGGTTGAAGACGGATTGAAAAATGGACACCGTGGGCTCCCGGAATGGTGAGTGGAAGTTTGGAAAAAGGCCTATATATAGTTGTAGGGCTCACATTGCCACCTCATTTGTACCTGCTGCAATAGTGACTGGACGAGCAGTTTTCAAAGAAGATTTGGAGATTTGGGGAGGACGAGGCATCTGATTGGTGATTAGCGAGTGTCAGGTTAGTGGTCTGATCATCCTGCATAGAAATAGGATTTCATTTTTTGGGCAGCGGCTGTACGGAGGGGGCGTACAGAGACATTTAGGGGATATGGGCCCCACATGCGCGGGCGATCCGGTGATAGGCGCGCATATGTGCGCGCCTGTCCACCGGATATACGCACATGGGGGCGCGGTAGAGAGAATTTAAGTCACGCTCGAAGGGCGCACCTGTGAGTTGAACAGGCGCGCATAAGTGCGCGTCTGTGGGTTGAACAGGCACGCACCTGGGCGCGCCTGTATGGTGAACAGGCGCGCGTAGGAGCGCGCCTGTGAAATAAACAGGTGCCCACTAATGCACACCTGTGTAGTGAACAGGCATGCATGTGTGCGCACCTGTGTAGTGAACAGGCGCGCATGTGTGTGCGCCTGTGGGTAACAAAACTGTGCCTAGGAGGCAAGGTTGAGGTGTATAAAAATGAGTCTTTTTGATGTTGTTGATGGTTGCTTGAGCTGATATAGGATTATGTGTTGTCTGCAGGTGGACGGTCGTGACGATGCCAGTGGGGTTGCGAGAGAGAGACTGGTCTCAACTGCAAGACGTCGTGGCCATTGAGGGGCCATGTGTGCGTGCAACTTTGGCAGCTTGTGGGCTACTAAAGTTCTTTGAGTGTCCGTTGATACGGGCACAGGAGTATCTTTTACAGTTCCTGATCCAGATGTGGAGTCCGGAGTTGCACTGCTTCCTCGTGCGAGGAGAGCAGATCCCCTTCACTGTGGTGGAGGATGTATATTTTTTGACTGGGCTTCCCTTTCGGGGAACGCCCCTACCAGCGGAGCCGGTGCTGCCTAGGGGTACGCTGCTCGAGACTATTGGTCGGAGATATTGTTCGGGTCGAAACTTTATGTCCGAGACGGTTGTGAGCATTGTGGCTATAGATTCCCTGGCACATCGTTGTATAGCAGCAATGATTGTGCGAGTATATGGGTCACTGGCGACCCAGCGGATCAGTGGTGGCCAGCTTCTGGTGCTGGAGAGAGTGTTGGTCGGTGAGCATTTCACTTGGCGGCTGACGCTGCATGCGAGGATGGTGGCACAGTTGGACCACTGTCGGTCTACTGATACAGGGGAGTTTGCTTTCAGGTCCATCCTAGTTGCCTGGTTTCTAGAGAGGGTGTCGATGTTGCGCCTGAGGATTCTATTGGGGGCGCCTGGGGCGCGAGAGCCGCAGTTGAGGCGGTGGTCGATTGTTTTGCTTCGCCATGGTGGTGGCAAAGATGGCCACTTCTTTTCTGCAGAGGCGGCACAAGTATGGCGGCAGATGCCGCAAGTGATCTTACGTTACCCCTATGTTGGGGTGGACTTTCGGGATGATCCAGACATGGTGCTACCTCCAGGGGAGGTTTTTGACCATCGAGGTATGTTTGGTGTTTATGTGTATGTTTTTGTTATTTTGAGATCATAGTCTATATGTATATGATATAGATGTTGATACTATTTGTTGTTTGTCTACATGTGCAGATGTGGCACCCCACGGGCGCGAGGTGGAGTTGTAGCGAGCACCGGAGAGACCGTCGCGGGGGGAGAGACGGCAGTGTGATGAGGTCGCGGTGTGGCCAGCTGAGCCAGAGAGGGAAGCGAGGAGGCGTCGGTTTGATGACCCTGGTGCGGGGCCATCACATGCTCCTCTGGCGACGGCCGGAGCTGATTATGAGAACATACGTCGTCATCTGGAGACGATATTACAGTAGGTGCCTTAGGGCATATGGTCTCGCATCCAGGACGAGACTTTCCTGGAGCAGTGTGTGGGGATTCTGCCACCGTGGCGGGCCATAGTACGACGAGCAGTAGTGGTTGTTGCGTTGACGACCGGTCGACTGCCGCCGGGGCAGGAGAGTCCGGCAGGGGGTGGACCACCACCTCCTGGGGCAGGAGGGGGTGGGCTGCCACCACCTAAGGGAGGAGCAGGCGGTGGTGCTCTAGAGGCACCGTGAGTGGTGCTTTGAGGCATTTGATGTAGATATATTTTTTGTATATAGGCTGGTGAGCCCATTTTGTACCGAGGTGTTGTATTGGCCTACGGATATGTGTATTTTTTGTATGTAAACATTTAGAGGGCCCTGTGGACCTATATATATACATGAGTATACTTTTTGAGATCTATGTGGTGTTTACATGTGTTTGATTAATGGTTTGATAATGTCTATTCTATATATATGCTGTGACAGGATTGTGATATGTTTATGTATGTGTAGAGGTATCTTGATGTGATATATGCCAGTCTAACACAATATTAGCTAGGTTATATGTAATTTGATTCAATTGTCTTGGAATATGTATAAATGTAATGGAATCAAAATGTCGAGATAAAAGTCTAACCTACAGGTATTTGCGAAAGAGGCAAGGATCACGGATGCAGTACACATTGTTGAGTTGGAGAACGACTAGTTGAGAGTCGGGAAAGACGCTAAGGTGACGAATATGATGATTTTGGGCGTCGGCCAGGAGGCCAATGACAGCATTGTATTTGGCTTGGTTGTTGGTTGCTGACCCCAAGCATATGCCGCTCATATGGAGCATTTCATGTGAGCGGGTGTAGAGAGCCCAAGCAGCCGAAGCGAGATTTTGTGTCCAATGGCTGGCGCCGTCGGCATAACCGATGTGGTAGGCTGGTGGAGGAAGAATTTGTCAATAGCACAAAGGATAGTTTAGACATGAGGGGAGGAGAACAAAGATTAAAAACTCTAGAAAAGAAATAACCTAAAGTAGAATGACTATGTTTAAGCGTAAAATTTCTTGAGATACAACCCGTTGACGGGTTCTTTGAGAGAGAGGCCTTCGGGAGAGGCTAGGATATATGCGCCTTTGGTGAGGCAATGTTGAATGATGTATGGGCCATGCCAGAGTAATTTGAATTTGTCATGGCCAAAGGTATCATGAGCGATATCATAAGCTAGGACGAGGTCGCCTTTGCGAAATGATCAAAGGTTGACATGGCGATCAAAGGTAGCCTTGGATCGCTTTTTAGCTGCCTCGTTGTTCTGTAAGGAAGATCGACGATCTTCATCCAAAGACTCCAAGTTCAGCAAGCGCTGCTCCATTGGAGCAGTGTCAGGTAAGAGATCAATGGCGGTGCGTAAGGTGGGAATTTCGCACTCGATGGGAAGAGTTGCGTCGACCCCATGGACTAAATGGAATGGTGTGAAACCAGTAGCGGTTTTCACAGTCGTTCGATAAGCCCATAGCGTAGAAAATAACATATGATGCCAATTGGTTTTATGTTTATTAACCGTGTGCTGTAACATGGTCTTGAGGACTTTGTTAACTGCCTCAACTTGTCCGTTAGACTGAGGGTAATATGGTGAAGCAAACTCGTGAGAGAAGCCTAACCGAGATGAGAGTTCGACGAAAATCTCATTCTCGAAGTGTTTGCCATGATCGAAAACAAGTTGGAGGGGTACTCCAAAGCGGGATATGACATGGTTAAAGAAGAAACGTGCTGCAGTGTCAGCGGTGTTGTTGAAAGTGGGCATAGCTTCGGCCCATTTGGTGAAGTAATCAACGGCGACAACGATGTATTTGTGACCATTGTTGGAGGGGGGATTACAAATCATAAAGTCGATGCCCCATTTACAAAAAGAGTCAGTAGTAATGACAGGGTGAAGAAGAGTGAGGGGAGAACGGGCTTTGTTGGCGTAGAGCTGACATTGCTCACATCGTTTCATGGCATGAATGCAATCATGAAACAAGGTAGGCAAAAAGTAACCGGCTCGGATAATCTTTTGAGCAGTGGATATACCCGAAAGATGGCCCCCACATGCGCCGCTGTGGTAGTCATTTAAGACTTTGTCCGCCTCGTCAATAGTCAGGCATCGACGAAGAATGGTGTCGACGCCCCGCCGGTATAGGATGTCTCCGATGAGAAGGTAGCGGGGGGCCTGATGGAAAATACATCAACGATCATCCCGTGAAAGGTGGTTACCGAACTTTTGAGTTCGAAGGTAGACGAGGAGGTCATCGTACCAAGGATCATCCAAAGTGATGTAAAAGAGATGTTCGTTGGGAAAGTCGGTGTTGATGGGGGCATTGGTGGTGTTAGAGGGGAGGGTCGTGACAAGTTCGACGAGAACGAGGGCCTTCTTACTCTTAGGTGTTGAGAACTCGAGGTCGTACTCCTGAAGGATAATGATCCATCGAGCGAATTTTCCGTTAACTTGCCGATGGCTGAGCAAGTACTGCATAGGGTTGGAATCTGCGACGACCTTCGTGGTGCGAAGCAAAATGTAATGGCGCAGTTTCTGGACTGCGAGGACAACTGCAAGAGCAAGTTTCTCTTTGTGTTTATACTTCAAGGGTGGCCCTGAGAGGTTTTTACTAATGTAATAAATGACATGTTCATGATTGTCATCTCCGAGCTGGATGAGGACGTCGGCTACTGATACAGCTGATGCTGATACGTAGAGGATATAGTCGCGATTATAGTCAGATGCACTAATTAAAAGTGCATTTGAAAGCACTACTTTAAGATCGTCAAATGACTGTTGGGCGTGGTTGTCCCAGTGAAATGGGATGTCGTGACGTAGTAAGCGAAGGAAACTGTGTGCGCGTATGGCGTAATCTCGGACAAAGCGTCTAAGAAAGTTAGCTTTTCCCTGAAGACTCTGAAGTTGCCGTAAATTCCGGGGAGGTGGAATTTCGGTGATAGCTTGGACTTTGAGGGGGTCTACGGTAATACCGATTTGGAAAACAATAAAACCAAGGAGGCACCCTACGGTGACACAGAACACACACTTGAGAGGATTCAAGTGGATGTTGTACTGACGACACCGTTGAAAGATGATTCGTAAATCATCGAGATGTTGGGTGCGTTTCTTGGATCGAGCTGTGAGGTCGTCCAAGTAGGCAAGGATGATATTGGCCAGATCGTGAATGTAGGTCATAGCCATTGGAAAGTTCCGTCGGCATTCTTTAAGCCGAAAGGCATGACACGATATGCAAAAGTACCCCATGGGGTAGTGAATACGGTTTTATACTGATTGGCTGGGTGGATTTGAATTTGATTATAACCAGAGAATCCGTCCATAAAGGAGAGAGCCTCATGGCCCGCACATTCGTCGATAATTTGATCGATGAAAGGTGTTGGAAAGTTGTCTTTGGGACATGCGTGATTGAGATCGCGAAAGTCTGTGCAAACGCGGATAGTGCCATGTTTTTTGTTAATGGGTACAGGGTTGGAAACCCATGATGTATAGGCGATGGGGTAAATGAACCCGACAGCGCGTAACTTGTCAATTTCGTCTTTGATAGTCGTGGCTTTGGATGGGTGTAGCGGTCATTGTTTTTGACGAACTAGTGTGATGTCGGGCCAGGTGTCGATGCGATGTTCAACAATAGAAGGATAGAGGCCAAGCATTTCCATGTATGACCAGGTGAAAATATCTCTATATTCCTGGAAGAGGGTTTTTATATGCGGCGATTTCCTGAGGAGTGCAAGCAGCTCCAATGGTAATTTCTTCGACGATGTCATTTTTAATGGAAATGTCAATTTTGATGGTGGGGGAAATGTTGACCATATTGCCTTCTTCAAATGCATAATGGGGCAGCAATGGGATTGCTGAACCAGTCGATAGGCCCGGATGGGATAAAATCCTTGGTTTCAACCGCGTAAATGGGGTTTTGGCTAGGAGGCATGGAGGCTTCCTGTGGAGAGAAGAGGGCACGATGGTGTAGCGCTTCCCAGGGAGAGTCTGGGTGATTTAACTCTTCAAGTATTTCTTCGTCACATTGGAAGTGACGAGAATATAAGGGGTCGTGAGGAGTAATCTCAGTGGCAGTGGTTGTGTGGTTTTCCCCTGATGAAGAAGCAGGGGGAACATGGTTAGGAGATGGTGAGGGTTCACTCGACATAAACCATATATTGAAGTACTCAGGGGTACCCGTGGTGGTTGGGTGGAGAGTATCCCGGGGGGAATGAGTAGGAGAGTTGGGAGGGTTGCGGGGTAAATCCTCAGATACATCATCTAAGAACCATGGAGGCGTTGGGAGTGCCTCGAGCTCGGGAGAAATGACATGAAGATCCTCTAGTGACGAGGTAATGTCAATTATCGCCTCTACGGGTCGGTGAAGCAGGGCCAATTGACGTTGCCTGTATTCGAGGATCATAGGACACTGGTATGTAAAATGAGCTAATGAATCGTAGAGAGAGAAAGGGCGTCTCAGACGTTCATTGACTGAAGTGGTGACATAACGAATGTCAGTGATATTTGTTGAGGAGGACGTAGCATGCCTGGGGTTGTTCTGGAAGTTCTGGCGCACTGCGGCTAATGTCTGTCGAAAGCGTGGCAATGTTGGGAAATGGTGGGTATAATGGCCATATTCGGAACATATAGCATAGGCGTATTTGGTACTCAACCCTTTACTACTGGAAGAGTGGGTGGTAGTGGTGGGACTAGCAGTAGTGGCGGGTGGTGTGGGAGTTTGATTGAGGGGGATCAAATTCCGTAGTTCAGGTAGTGATGGACAGTTGTTGGTTTGGTGGCCCTCTTTCTCACATAATGCGCAAGGTGGTGGGATGCGTGGAGGAAGTGGAGCGGTGGGATCCTTCTTCTTTCTCCTGCCCCCAGTTGTAGCAGGGGGGTTAGTGAGTGGGGGCGTGGTGGGGGTAAGGATGGGAATCGTCATGGGGATTCCTTCCTGTGGGGAAAGGGATGGTCGAGGGACCATCTCGGGTGGGCGTAAATACCACACTGGGATTGCTAACACCATATTAGGGAGTGTGAGCGTTGCGGCTACCTAAAAAGCTTCGATACCTGGTGGAGGGTAAAAGAAGGGAATTTGAGTGAGGGGTTGGGGAACTGTCTCCCAAACTGGACTATGTCCTTGGGGAGAGGTGGAATCATGGACTGGTGGGGTCGACGAGTGTCCAGGAGGTTCTTGAGGGTGGGGTTCTGCGACGAGTGGGACGTCAGGTATGATAGAAGCCTCTGTAGGAGGAAGGGTATCCTTTGTGTGAGTTCCGTTAGATGATATGACGCATACTTGATTAGCAGGATGAAGGAGTGGTGGTGCTCCATGGTATGTCCCTAACAAGGATGGGTCTTTAAAAATCCCAGGACCCATCTCGACGAGTGGATATGCGTCGTGGCTTGTGTGAATGAGAGGAAGAAATTTATCGATGTTGGCAGATGGGTTAGGCTCATAATGTGAGACTTGGTCAATGGTAACAATCTTCCCAATGTGAGGGAACATCATTGTCTGAAAGACGGAAGATGCCACTACCTTCATAGCGTACATGTAGCTACGACCAAACAAGATATTATAATCGAGTGGGGCATCGATAACTTCGATATCGATGAGAATAGTCTTGCCCCCGAGTTCGACGGGGACATTTTGGAAGAGCCCTTCAGGAGAGGATGGTTGTCCGTCATAAGCTCGTAATGTGATGGCAGAGGGTATGAGTTCTGGGGAACCAAGTTTCTGCCATACGGTTTTGGACATGATGCATGTAGATGCACCTTCATCGATGATACACTGATGAACTGTGATGTTCTGTATTTTGACTGGGATTTGAAAAGCAATCAAGGCGGGAAGACGAGGTTCTCCGTTGTCAAGATCAAAGGTGATGAGTCGAGTATCTGCAGGGTCGACTGCCCCCAAGGCGGAAAGTAGTGATTTCCACTGAGTAGGACAAGTCTGAAGGACTTCCAAGACTGACATGGCAGCCGGGGATTGTGCTAAGTCGTCTACCAAACTATAGTTATGAGTTGCCCTAGCCTGTGGGTTGTGGACATTCCTGCGCAATGGGATGCGAGGGATGTGTAGCGGTGGTTCGGCAGAAGGGCGAGGGCTCACCAACGGGGGTCCCGTCGGTGTAGGGTTTTCCTCTAGAGGGATGGGAGGAGACTCAGCGGATGCATGATACTGACGAGTACGTGTTTGCAGAAGGATTTCTTCCTCACTTGTGAGGAGAATTGTACGATCTGCTGGATTGTTGGGGTTGAGGTATTGTCCCCCCTGAGGTGGGGGAGGCTGTGTGTCCTGTTGGGTGTTTATCACACCTTGATGTGGAATAGGATTTTGCAGCACGGCAGGAGGGGGTTGCTGCACGTATTGTTGTGGTGTCTGCTGAGGGGCAGGCTGTGCAGGAGAATGGGGAAGGCTACCAGAGTTTTTCAATTGTTTGAAATCAGGGATCTAGGGGCAATGATGAGTGTAATGTCCGAACTCACCACAAAGGGCACAAGGGAAGATGGTTTTAATAATATTTTGCCCTTGGCGTTTATTATTATTATCGCCCCCTTGGGGGTTTTGGTTCCCTTGGTTCTGGTTACCCCCAATGGGTTGGTGCTGTGGGGGTTGATTCTCGCCTTGACCTGGGTTGTTGTTATTCATGTTCCATCCTTTCTTCTTGGCATTGTTTGATGGATGGGTTGGATTGGTTGTATTTAACTGTTCAAAACTTTGGTATTGTTGGACAGCAGAGGGTTGAACAAAATTCACCCCCGCATGAGGATGTGGGGGAGCCATGGGTTGTGGAGGACCAGGAAAAGGGAAGTATGGATTCTGTGGTGGGACCGATCCATAAGGTACATAGGAAGGTGGAGTGCTTTCGCTAGTACTATAAGTTGAGGTTGAGAGAGTACCACTGTTTGTTGGAATAGGTGGATGTATGGGAGGTGTCGATGGTGGTCCACTGATGGGTGGAGGTATAGCAATAGGGTATGTTGTTGATCAGGGGGTGGGGGGTAATAAGAAGTGCCTCCGTATGTCGGCGGGTATTGAGGTGTTCCATACATCGGTGGTGGTTGTGGTTGTGGACCGTGGTGAGTAGTGGCACCAATCAGTCCGTCTGCTGAATGAGACATCCCAGGTTTGTCTTGGCCAAATGGTATAGGTTTTGGAAGATCAAGAAGTACAGTGTATAAGTACCCTGACTGTGCATAGATGAGGTCATATTGTTGGGCCTTGATGATGGCTTCCTCTTCAGATTGAGGGAATGTGGAAGCTACATCCTTACCGAGGAGAGAGACAAGTGATCTAAGAAACCAGTCGAGACACTGTTGCGTGGTTTCTGCTTTGCACAAACTACATCGCGTACGCCACTCATGAATGTGGTCAGCGATGTGTGTGGTTGAGATTTGTTTGAAATTAGAAAGTAGTTCTAGACGATTGTCGTGGCGGATAGGTAATTGGAAGAAGGTCAAGAATGCTTTGGCCAATGACTCAAAAGTTGCGTGGGACCCTGATTTTTCTTCGACATACCATTTAGTCGATGGTCCAGTGAGTGTGCGTTGAAATAATCGCAGTCTGATGGAATCATCCATAATGATATTGGAGGAGGACCATAGGTGAAAGGTCATGACATGGTTGGCAAGGTCATCGCCTGCCTTTCCTTCAAACTTGGGTATGTTTGAAGGTAGTTTGGTTGGCATTGCGGGCCATGTGGGATCATGCAATATAGGATCATTGGTGAGTTTGGTGAGATCTGGTATGTTGAGAGAGGCCAAATATGGCATCTACAGTGGGGGGGAGGATTAGCTCCGGCCATAGTGTGTTGTGAACCTGACCCTTGAGGGGGGCTAGGTGGGTTGGTGCTCCCTCCTTGAGAGGAAGTGGGTCCCCCGCTTCCGTGTAAAGGAGAGCAAGTGAACGAATGACCTTGGGAAGTTGACCCAAGTAATGTAGAACCAAGCAAGGTTGATCCTAAAATAGTAGCACTCACAGGAGTGTGGGAAGGAGGTGTCGATGAGAAGACACGACCAGATACTCCCCCTAAGATAGGAGGGAGGTTAAGAAATCGTCGTGAACGAAGGGGGTTCTGTGGTTCCCCTATGATGTCAGACTAGTTGTGTGAATGTGTACAAAAGTGGTGAGAGTAATATAGAAACAAGAGCCTTTTCGTTGAATGTTTACATAATATATATATCCAAATCAAACTGTAATCAGATGTGCATCATACATAACATGAGAAAGAAGCATATATGTGGGTAAGTGGGTTTTGTCCGCGTGGGGAAATCAAAAGAAAGAAAATGCTCGTGTCCTAGAAGACGTAACGTCCTTCCTCTCAAATAGCACTGGACCTTCCAATAGTACTCAACAGTGGGGTCTGAAGTCACTGGAAGAGACACTAGTGAAGGATGAAATAATTGGTTATAATGAGGCGTAAAGGGGGCATATCTCGAAAGAGCTGGCGATATTTCCCAATAGCCACACAAAATCCAATCAAGGTGCAATTGCAGTCGACAATTGCCACCTGGGTAGATGTCCTAAAGTTGTTCACTAGGTACCTCGGTCAAAGTGCGGCATTTAGATTTTTGGCCTAAGAAATGGGTCACGGGTTGGATCCCTTCCAAGAGGTGGGTGCCTCAAGGGGGGACGCACAGAACAACCGGACCTCGGCCTTCAACCCTTCTCAGGTATCTCCCTGCCTTATGGTATTGGAACACTTGACTTGGAGGATTTTCAGTTCCCTATTTGACAACCTCTATGTTTTGACAATGTGAGAACCAGATATCGGGGATTTTTTTGGATGCCTATCCCCGAAATCCTACCTAGACTAAAAAATTTCTTTTGGCACCTCCTGTGGAGGAAAACTTAGTGAGTTTTTAGAAATTTTTTAGATGTATTTGTTTTGGGAGGTTAGGGGTGCAAACCAACCTCGTTGATTAAAAATGGGAGTGGATAGTCTCGTCAAGAAAAGGGTGGGGTATTTTCGGAATCCCTTTGGAGGAAACTTACTTTGACCTCCATGTTTTCAAGAGGAGCTATGTGAGTGATAAGTGACTTTTGTGTGTGAGTGAAAGTGTCCCAATTTTTAGTAAATTAGATGTCATCTTGCTACATGTGGACTTCAATTGGTTCTTACAAGTGTTTGATTACCTAATTAACTAAGTGTCTTTGGTACAACCTTACGTAATTCAAAAGCCCTAGGAAGCTAGCATGTGGACATGTGGGTCCGTTACTATCCCTTTAACTCCCTATTGTGATGTAATCTAAGAAAAGATTGAAAACTATCCTAGATTGAACATGTGGGCATGTATGGGCCCGTTACAAAACCTTTAAACTCTCATAGTATTTTGATCTAAGAAAGTAAAAATTTCAAACACTATTCTATCTTTGTAGCATGTGGGCATGTATGGGCCCGTTACAATATTAAGATGTGTTTGAAAAAAGAAAACTAATAGGGGTCCCAAGAAGGGCCGTTATCATCTCCTAAAGGTTTTAATGTTCTTAAGGGAGATGAAATTGTTTCACAATCTTTTTCTAATTCTCAAGGTCGCTTCAAGGCGCGAGAGAAGAGCATACTAAGCGATTGTAATTCAACTTCTAGTCCCAATGTAAGTTAAATGTGATTAAAAATGATTTCCAACTTATATTGTAATTCAAAACAAGCCATTCATGTGGCCAAAAGAAAAGAAGGGAAATTGATTTTACCCTCCTAAGTCCCTATGTGTGTTTGACTAACCCCTTTATATGATAAGGGGACTAAATGTGGTGCAGCTTTAAAACATGCTTGACATCATTTTTAAGAAAGCAAATAGCCTTCCCCACATCTCAACAACTTTACAATGTGAAATTTTGCACAGATGCACGGGTCCCAATGGAGACAGAGGCGCACAGAGCACATGCGCGCGAACAGAGACAAGTTAAAAAGTGCACGTGCGCAGAAGAGAACCGTGAGTCAAGCGCATGGGCGCACAATGCGCATCTGTGGGCCCAAAAACCCGTGCATATGTGGCACATGGACGAGAATGAAAAATCCGAATTGGATTTCTCTCAATTCAACTTGGAATTGGCTAGTTGGCAGGTCGACTTAGGCCGGTTAGTGCACCTGCAAGTTAAACAAACTAAAAGAAGAGAAAAATAAACCCAAATGAGGTAGGAAATTGATACCTTTCCCCAGTGGAGTCGCCAATCTGTTGCACCTCTTTCGTCACCTTGGTCTTCTAAGAAGGACAGCTGTAGAGAAAAGAGTTAGGGAAAGAAAACAAAAACTATAATTAGGAATTAAACTAATAGATGCAATAAAAATTAAAATCATGAGCATAGGGACATAGAAACAAAAAGAACAAAAAGACCCATGTCACCAATGTTTGAGG
>ML800934.1:0-10508 GCA_009831015.1 Picea engelmannii | reverse complement strand
ATGAAAACAAAGCACCAAGAAGAAAGGGGACTATGAGTCCCTTCTTCCTCCAAGGGAAGGCTCTTGGACCCTCACTAGCTAGCTCTTCTTACAACAAAGAAAATGGAAAATGGTGATGAAAGAACTCTCTACAAATCCACTCAATGGTGAGATGGATTGTCCAATGTAATGGTGTCAATGTGCTTGTGTCAAGGATGGAGTCCTCAAAACAATATAGGTAGCATAACATTACTTTGAATTCCTTGAGAAAATGAGGTGCATTCATGGCTTTTTATAGCATTGCTTTGGGTTATTGTTTAACTGCTTTGTAGTGTGAAAAGAGGCCATTTATGGAATTATTAGGTCTTTGACCAGCCCACCAATCAGATCCAGCCCAGATTTGAGGGTCAAATCAGCTTGGGAGATGAACCATAAGTGGTTGGGAGGTCGACCACTTCCATAAATGCGTCGTTTAGCAGGTGCGCGGCTTTTTGCGCTAACAGTCGTGCATCGTGCGCCTGTGCGTTATTTCTACGTTCTTGTTCCGCGCATGTGCGCGCGCGCCCAATGTCTGTAAAGCGCTCTTCAATTTTTCACTACTTTGTATAGTTTTTTGACCTTTTTGAATGTTGTGGTATTAATTCAGGTCCATGAATGACTTCATCATTGTTTGACGATGTTGAGTTCTTGTAACCATGTGCGGACGAAATTTCAGTAATAACACTTTGATCCAATAAATATTGACCCATTATCAGTGATGAACTTTTACAGTACCCCAAACCTTGATAAAATATTATCTTTAATAAACTTTATCAATTCTTTAGAATCAACCCCTTTTAATGCCATTGCTTCCTACCCATTTTGTAAAAGAATATGTGGCGGTGAGAATGTATACATGTCCTTTACTTGATTTCGGGTTTATTGGCCCTATGACGTGTAGTACCCATTGTGGAAATGGCTCTTTAACCAATATAGGTTGCAAAGGCATTGCATACCTCTTCATCTTCCTTGAGAATTTTTTACAGAAATTCATTTCATCACCATTGCATATGAATCCTTACAAATTGATGGCCAATAATACCCAATTCTTAATATTTTGTGGGCAGTAGTAGTTGGTGCAAAATGTCCTCCACATATTCCTTCATGAAATTCCTTTATCAATTCTTGAGCCTTCATTTCATCTACACACCTCAATAGCATACCATCATAATTTCTTCTGAACAATATCTCTACAATTAATACATATTGATTGGATTTCAATTTCAAAGATCTTCTTTCTTTGGGAGTCATATTGATTGGGAACTATCCATATCTTAGATAAAAAATAATGTCTTTGTACCATTCAGAATTCAACATAGGTTTTCCTACTGAAATTGAGACCACCCCATTCAATGCATCATTGTCTGCAATGATCTTGCACAATCCATATCCTTTAACTAACTTTAAAGGTTTTATCTCAATATCATACTCTTGAATATTGGCCAACCAATTTTCCCACTTTCCTACTCTCAATTGTTGGTTTAGGATCATATTTACTAGAGAAGATTGAACATATGCTATAACAAGGCGCCATCTGCCAAAATTGGTGCTCCCCATACATGGGTAGGGGAGCACCAATTCTCCCTACACATGACCATGGGGGTGCCACCCTTCATAAATTCCCAAAAAAAGGTCAAATTTTCCAAGGAAAAAGTGTGTTTTAACCTAGAAATCATGGGTTTCCTCCTCCCATATGACTTAGGGATCATGAACAACCATTTTCATTGTTTCAAGGGGTGGCAGAACCTCAAAGAGTGAATGTGACACTTTGGAAAGTGCATATGACACTTGTGATAGTGCATGCAACACTTATCGAGGTGCATACATCACTTTGAAACACTTGCGACACTTAGGGTGCATAACTCAAGTGTGACATTTTGATGTGTAAGAAATTCCCCCTAAAGTGTGAGGTTAGAAGAGAAGTTTATAGCTGAAACACTTTACAAATTCTTCAATGCAAGGGTATTGGAGTGGGAGAACCTGGAAGAATCTACAAACAATCATCAAATAGTATTAATATATGTTCCATTTCTGAGGCAGGCATACCTATGCTCAAAATACAAGATGACTCAAAGCATGTCCTCCAACCAATACACTTTGGATCCATGAGAATACTGACTAAGGATATGGCCACCATAGATACAATGTGGATCCATACCTCCATGACATGAACTAATCGTAGCCACAAAAAATACACAGTGGAGCTATGAGAAGATAAAACATAGCCACAAATCAATACAATGTGGATCTATGTGATAGTATATATATCATTAATATTTCCAACATGGTGATTTTACTGAAATATTTTACATGCTCAAATGATCTCCATCATAGCCTGGGAGAAGCACATAATAGAGTGAATACCCAACCTAGGGTATTTGTCCCGATCTCGATGTGGTACGAATATAGCCATGTGAATAGATTATTTGATGTCGAACATGGTAGAAAACACTTGATTATTGGTCATTGATGTCAATCGTTAACAAGTGTGAGGGATATCACCAATGATGTTAATTAATCCCAAGGTACCCTAGTACATTCCAGTGAATGTGAATAAATGAGTTGAGGTCGAACATTTGTGGAATCATCCAATCAGAGGTCAATGATGTAAACCTATTGTCGAAAGTGAGGAGGTCTGACATTGAGGCATACAGGTCCCAAGGTACTAACTGGTTTCTAAGTCTAATTCCCAGGTGATGTGTTGAAATTGAAAAGAAAAGACTCATCAAAGGAGGGCCTTGATGTATCCCCCATCATCAACATGAAACTAACATAGGAAAGTGATGTAAGATGGCGAATTGAATGAGTATGGATTGACAGAAGAAATGGAAATTGGTAATATTGTAGATAGATGGTTTGAAGTGAAACTTCCCTTAAAAATTATGAAGCCCGACAACCGACTTTGTAGCATTGAATCAACAAGTACCAAGAACATAATGTGATGGAAAAAAGAGCACTCTTCAACTGGGATAAAAATTATGACGACACATGGAATTGGTATGACTCAGAGACAAGTAGATTACCCAACTGCAAAATGAGACGCAAACAGGTACCATGTTCAAGGGAGCCAACAATAGCTGCCATAAAGGATTCCAAAAAATTTGACCCACTTCCTTCAATTTTTCCCCCATCCATATAGATGAGTACCTCTTTCTTTTTTAACGATCTTGAGGAGGATAATAGATGCGCAGTATAGCTCATCCTTCGGATGAGTACCTTGTCATACGTTTAACAAACCTAAGGAAGGAGGGGTTTGGTCCTGTATGAGTCCTAGATATTGAACTCACACAGGTCCCTCGATGCATAGTTTTACAAGCCCAAAGAAGGTAAACTCAGTGGTTTTTCATGTTGATAGAATCTAAAAAGAACTTAAAGGTGACTCCATGGATGACTTTTTCGTAAATTTAGTCTCGCAAGACTAAAAAAAGTGTAAAACAATACCAGGGAGAACTACTCTAATCATGCTTTATTAGAGTACTCATTTTTTGTAATTAGTCTCGTGATGTCGAAAAAGAGATAAACTACTACTCAAAAGATGCCCTTTCAAACCTTTTAATGACATGCACAGTTTGCAGAAAAATGAGAAAAGGAAAAAATGAAAGAGAGAGAATCAAAGAAAAGTATTAATTGTATTCCAAATTCAAAGAGTGAATAATTTACAATAGATATAGGTTACACGAGTAACTAATGTTACATAGTAGTGATCTAGATAGTCACAGATAGACAGTAGAGTGAATTGCCACCTAGTCCTAGTTAATTGATCCATGCAATCATCAATTAATTGAGACACATGTGTGGAAGTGAGAGAGACGCATGCAATTTTTGGTGATAAAACCAAGGTTTCCATTCATGAGTGACTTCCACTAGTCTAACTGAGTGTAACTGACTCGGCACTGAAGAGGAATGCCCTATTTTGTAGGGGAATATTCTCTAGAGAGAATATGAGAATATTCTCATCTAAGGAATTGTTCTCAACATTGGACTATCAAAATTAGGAAAATAATTCTACACACTCACCTCATGGTAAAACCCCCCCTCAAGGTACAATGCATAAGAAGAAAACAAAAAAATGAGAAGGAACAAAAAGCAATTGCTAAGCAATTGTGTCCTTCACTCCACGAAGACCTCGCAACTGTGAAAGTTTGTGCTCGTTGAAGATGTAGATGTCTGAACAGATATGATGAAGTAGATGCACAAGTGAGATTTCCACACATATCCACATTCTCTTTTTGCAATGAAGAAGATCCAAATGAATTTTGGATGAAACTTTGAAAATTGTGCGGTCGTTTCTGGAAGAACACTGAAATTTATTGATTTTAAAAATCTCATAAATTCACTTCCCGGACTCTATTTCGGATGATTGGTTTTTTGAAATTGGGTATTTTCCAAAAGAAATTCAAATATCTATTTTTTTTCTACAAATTATTCTCAGAAAATAACAGAATTTAATCTGATGTGTGCGGACCCATTTTTGTCTCCCGAAATGCATGCATGGCGCATGCATATTGCTCCTGAGATGCATGCATGGCACATGCAAACATTTTTGTATGTGACTCTTGAGATGCATGCATTATATATTTCGTGTGAAATTCAGAAAACAAATATGAAATGGAGTAGACATCATTTACAATTAATGGAACAAGAATTTGTGTAGATACTTATGTAGAAGACTCTTTAAAATAAGAGGCTTGATCTTCTTATGGTTTCTCTTCTGGATATGTCTTTTGAATCTCCTGCATGAAATTTTCACAATATTTCGTATTCATGAATAGAACCTCCAATCTATTCCATGGTTCATTTGGATTTGAGTCTAGTAATTCATCATATATTTGGTGGAATTTCAAGAGAAATAGACAAGAAGATACATCATATGGCCATATCTTATCTATTGAGAAAGTCATTTTTCTCATTGGAGGAATTGGGCTCTACTTCCATTTCCATAGGTATTTGGTACAAGCCTCTGCATCTGAGTTGAATTAGATTTTTTTGCTTCCACTCCAAATAGTTATGAGGAATGAGAAGTATTGTTGGCTAATAATCCATCTTTTTTGTGTTCTTCAATCTTTAGTACCTGCAAAAAGATTCTGGTGTTCTTTTTCCTAGCAATTTTTCGGCTCTGATACCATGTAAATGTGGATGAACTTGCACAATTAAGATCTAACTAGCAAAGTACATACACAATTTGCAAAATAAATAAGAAAAGACAGAAACGAGAGAGAGAGAGAGAGAGAGAGAGAGAGAGAATCAAAGAAAAGTATTAATTGTATTCCACACTCAAAGAGTGAATAATTTAAAATAGATATAGGTTACACGAGTAACTAATGCGCCATAGTAGTAATCTAGAGAGATATAGACACTCACAGACAGACACTAGAGTGAACTTCCACCTAGTCCTAGTTAATTGATCCATGAAATCATCAGTTAACTAAGACACATGTATGAAAGTGAGAGATACACATGCAACTGTTGGTGATAAAACCGAGGTTTCCATGCATGTGTGACTTCCACTAGTGTAATTGAGTGTAACTTACTATGAAATGAAGAGGAACGCCCTATTTTGTAGGGGAATATTCTCTAGAGAGAATATGAAAATATGCTCATCTAAGGAATCATTCTCAACATTGGACTATCTAACTTAGGAAAATAATTCTAGGTGAGTGTGTAATATCTCCAACAGTGTGATGGAAGCTAGTGGATTTTCTCTAGCATGATATCTCGAGGCTAGAGACCTGCCCCCCCCAATCTTCTTTTCATCCATCGAAGTTTAAATTGTCACTGATTTTTGAACCAGATGAAGAAAAATGGTCAACAAACAAAGGCAGATGAAAGGAAGGTTAAGCTACAAGATCTATGGAAAGACTCGACTCAACATCTACGAGATCTAGCAAAATACTCAACTAAATGGGAGACGCGATTGTTTCATTTTTTAATGAGTTGGACACACGAAAAGAAATTTTCTCGTGACCTCTGGGTTCGATTCCCATACCTGTGTTTCATTTTTTAACGAGATTGACACAAAAAATGAAACTTTGCTCAAACCTAGTTTCATTTTTTAACAAGATTGAAATCAGAAAATAAACTATGCTCGTGACCTCTACTTGATCATGGCTTCCAAGAGGACAATGCTCTGGAAGATATACATGTCAAGGGACAAACCTTGGTCATGGCTTCCAAGAGATCTTCGCTAGATGGAAAAACCACACTACGGAAGGAATACATGCTGAGGGTCGCGATAAGGGTTACGAGAGATCAGTCTCTAGTAGTCGTATCGAAGATATCACCATGTCAAATACCGGATATAAATAATAAGAAGGGAGATATTACTTCTCATTCGGAGTTGAATGTATGGGACAGGTTTCCACATAATTGACCTACGGTGGGGATGATGTCCCTGGAATGCAAGAATCATTCAAGGAATTCGGATGGTTGGCCATTGTATGAGGGCCAATGAATGAAGTTTGTTCTATGGTCACCATTTTTCCATTGAGAGGGAAACACATCAAACGAAAGACTATGGAAACAACATCCTTCATAGCATAAACATAGTCTCACCTGAGGAGCAAATTAAAATCCAAGGGGTCGTGGACTACCATCACATCAATAAAGACAATTTTCCCTCCCAAAGTAACATGAAATTGAGGAAGGATCCCTAAAGGTTGAGTAACTCTTCTATTAAAATCCAATAGATTATGAGTCACCGACACAAGCGGAGGAGAACCTAAATCTTGCCAAGAAATCAAGGATAAAATGTTAATTGATGCACCCTCATCGACAATAGTCTAAGGAACATCCCTACCACAAACCTGAACAATTATTTGGAAAGGTATATAGGAAGGGAGATGAGATTATGGAAGTGCACCCCAATCTAAAAGAATGGCCTCATTACTCGGAGGGGGTATTGTTGGGATGGGTGAAGTTCCCCCCAGTCCAGAAGAATCTGTAGAAATAGGAAATACCTAAGAGACATCCTCACTCTTCAAAGGAGGAGTGGGATCGACCAAGGGTGGTATTGGATGGACAAATTTAACTTCACTCTCCAAGGGTGGCGTACACAACCCCCTTCTCTCTTGGGGATTCTACGACCTCTCGGCCTTGGATCTTCAAACTCTCCAAATCGAATTGGTTCTTCGGGCCTTCAACAAACCCTGAGCAATATATACTCTCACATAGGTCCCCTTGATGTTGTGTGTAAGTTCGGAGTACTTAGAACTCTGATCTTCGACGCTTAGCGACACCGATTCGTGAGTACTAGTCTTGTGCTAGACTCTTTATCCTCTATGTGACCACGGGCTATGACCTTGGGCCAACCCTTCGCCACTTTGGGCTCCAACAATACTGCAATATCCTCTTTTGTTTCCTTCCGAAATAGCTTCCTCTGAACTTACAGGTCTCTGCCACATGTCTCCATGGATCTGATGGTCCAGCTTAAGCTTTGGGTTTCACGACTTCGCGAAACTTCACCCACTCCACACTTACTTCCTATGGACCCATAACTTCTGGATTCTTTAACCTATTTTTTTGTTTCTCCTCACAGCCAAAAATTAATATTCACCTCGCGACTTCAGCGATCTCACCTTTCGATGCTTCGAAGTGTCCCGAACTCTGACCTCCGAAATACCTCACGACTGACCTTCATGCAACTCCATCTAGATCTGATGGTCTGGAATGATTCCAATCCCTCTTGGATGGATATTTATTTACTGAATGTCGAAAACCTCAAAGGATTCCTTCCTTAGAAGATTTATCATCGTTCTCCCTCCTGAGCTTGTTCCCTTTGAATATTGCTTTCGACACTTAGTCTAATTTCATCCTTTGCACGCCTTGCAACAAGTTCTCCTATGAATTCCAGCCACTCTGTGAACAGCTTCAGTTACTCCTTCTGAGCTTCTGAGTCAGAAGACTCGGTCATGCACTCCTTGTAGATAAAATTTCTTCAAGCTATCTCTCCAGAACTTTCTGAGTCAAAATAGACCCTGTCAATGCACACTTTGCGGACATTATGCACTCCTTGCACGCATAAGGTTCATGTTATCTCTTCTAAGCTTATGAATCGAAACAGACTCTGTCAATGCACTCCTTGCATACACTATGCACACTTGCACTTGCTCGTAGAAGAGAAGCAATTGAAATTTATTTAAAATCTCACAGATTCATACATCTAGCCATGTAAATGCATGCATAAATTCAAGAACAAGAAATAACAGAGAATTGAAAATAAACAGAAAATATACCATTCATTCATTCAGATAGATGCATCAACACCATGCATTTGGGACAATGATCCTCTGTTATATTTGTTCAACTGAAATATACATATGTTCATACACTGCTTCTCGATAGCTCTCAGCTCTCAGCTACAATGGCGATAACTCTCAATAACTAGAGTGCCAACAACCTCTACTAGTCAACAATACAAAGATTTATACAAGAGGTCTCTATGAGTTCTTCCCTCCAACTACTCTAAATCTATCCTATCGAATTAAAAGCTATCAACTACTAATATTTATTACAATAAATATTTCAGACAAACAGATCAAATCGAACACATTGAATTTGTACTGCACTCGGCTAGATTAAAAGAAAATACATTCTCTGATGTCTTCATGAACCATCCATCTCTACAACATTTAAGATGTTCTTTAATTACAACTCTTTCCAAAATATTTGTGTGATACAATTTCTTCAAAATGTGTGATAGTGCACCTAGTTGTCCTCCATTCATGCTTCATTGGTGATGCTCCTGCATCATACTCCTATGGCTGAAAAATTCATGGACTCTTGTCCATGAGCTCCTGCACTAACCTTCCATGCTTTTGGATGTTTTCTTTGTTCACCCAACTGGCATCTTCTACCGGTCTCCCTTTCCACTTTACCAAATATTAAAAATACGTCTTCCTTCTGGTCTTCTTACCAATTCGTCGATCTACAATCTGCTCCATCTGCAGCTTCTCTACTAAAAAAGAGGGTACATGGCCTTGTTCCCATGAAATAAGGTACATGACCTTCTTGGGTCACTAAATTCAAATGGCTTAGAAGAGGGTAATGTGATGGGAATGAAATGAGCGTAAAGTGATAAGTATGGTTGGGAATGGTATGATGGCCCCTCAAGGGACCCTCAGTTGCACCCGTTCCCCAAGAGTTGGCCACTTAGTAGGAAATTGATGACACTCACCAAGGTGAAACAGGGTCAAAAGCATAATGTCCAAGCATGTATTCTATAATCAAAATAAGCTTCAATACAACATGCTTAAATGCCTCAAATATTAGGGTGATTACCTACCACAATACCTGACTTGTATCGCATGGAGAAAGACAAAGGTGCCTTCCAAAAGCTAGTTGGTGTGGTGCATGCCCTAACGATGGATCCAAATTGTGGTGATAGAGTGGGCTTCCATATGTGCAAGTGGACATTGCTAGTCATGTGGTCTCTCGCACTCCATATCTACAACCTTAGGGCCTCGAGACATCATCTCCTTAGTTATCCCACAAAATGGGGATAACATCTGGATCCTACTTGAGAACCTGTGCTCGTTGTAGAATGCATGAGAACCGCAACATCTCCTGGTAGACATGTGCCTACACTGAAACAAAAAAAACTGTAAAATCTAGGGTGGTTCTATCACCCTTCGTCCATATATATCAAAACCAAAAATGAAAACTAATCTAGAAAAGAAAATTTTAGCATTTTTTCAAAAAAAATATAAATTAAACATAAAATCAATATGCAAGTAGAGAAAAATGAACTATGAAATTCATATAAACTAATATGAGCAATCAAGATGAAAATGCAAGGAAAGCAATATGACCTACCTACTTACCTGGGGTATTGGGGCCCTAAAGATCAAGCGATAGGTGATGTCAGGTGAAGTCATACAACCAGTGCAACCAGTTGATCATCTCGTCAAAGTATCTCCCCTTGTTCTTAATTATGTAAAACAACAAAGATAAGTCAAGCATGTAATGATCATGACCATAAATAAATATATAATTAATCGTGAAATAAAATGAAGAGAGATGGGTGGGAGGGAGAAAGTATTGTTGGAAAGAGAAATCACCAACCTGATCATGTTGCCTCAAGGTGTAACCACAAGCTTGAGAAATTCATCTCTGAAGAGGGCTACCATATGTAGATGATGGCTCATATTCATCTTCATTAGTATGATCATTGCTTCCTAAATATCAAGAAGATATGAGAGATCCCAAGAAGACCTCATGATTTCCCTGAGAAGAAGGAATGATGTAAGGGAAAGGCTCGGGTCTAGAGAAATAAAAGTGCAACCTCTTCATCTGTGAATCCCTATAGAAATTCCTAATATGAAAATACTTTCACTTTGTAAAGTGAGCCTCTGATCGCTCTGAGATGGCCACATCCTGGTATTCTTCCAAAATTCAGGATGAAATTCGTTGAGAGTCCTCATACAAAAAGTATGCATCCCTAAAATGATATGCATCACAAGTCCCAATGGATGACTGAAAATCATCCTGAAAAT